>JAQIWG010003131.1:0-18560 GCA_034695025.1 Chamaedrilus cognettii
ATAATTGGAATTTAACCTTGAACGGTTTACTTCGATTTTGTCCGGTGGGCTCAAACTTTTGAGCAATACTGTATATTCCCTAGGGAATGTATACATTCGCTAATTATATACAGAATTTCTGAGCATCATGATCGTTACAGCCCTCAAAAAGAAATATTTGAACTCTATTGAGACCCCTATTGAGGTCATATAATCAGGACCCTGAAAAAAACTGATAAACCCTATATAGGGCAGCGTGTAAAGACCAGGTTTAGAGGTGGAATCGGCGAAAATGAGTTGAGACGGGGTGGAGGGGCGACATCTTTTAAGGCCTCATGGGTCGGAAAATTTCGGTGGGGGATCAGTTGAGGGTCGAAGAGAATCTATCGATGGCTGCTAATAATAAATGAAATTTGTCTCTCCCGCGTGCAAAACTCACAAACGGGGAGGGGTATATAGGGACTGAACTTTTTCCACACACGTACCATGTGAAAATCAATGCTTATCTCCGCCTTTAAACGGAAGTAGGCTTCTATGTTCGAAACGCAGATGCTGAGAAACTGAGGTGCATATATGAGGGGCTGAAAAAGTCCAAAGAGTCTGGGGGACAGTCGACCCTCTGTGGCGCTTTTTTCCGCCGAGGTGGGTGTAAAGAATAAAGGTGGGGGAGGGGGGTTGTTAACCACCCTTCTCGATGCCGGCCGTGTCCAGTGTCCATGCCTATAGCCAACTTTGTTAGAGAGTTCCAGTTCTAAGTAAGAATGCGCGCATCTGTTCTGTGTTCTACTGACCTGCATTCAGTTTAGCATGTTTATAGAGATAGCATGCGATATGAAGCCTATTAGGCTATAAGTCCATTTACACAGTTGTGCTCGCAACGCTTCACCGTGTACGGCCTTCAAAAATTGTGGGTGTCATAGATTTCAGGGGGGGTGGTGTCAGGAAAATTGCTGACAACTCGACAATTTTCATGACCGCGTTAATTTTTTTTTAAGGAAGGGGGGAAGGAAAGGAAGGGGGTGTTGACAGATTTGTTTTACCATTGATAGCGCTGATTGTTAGCAGTAAATTTAACAGTCAATAACAGTTTAAATGACCACTCGAACTTTAATATTAACAGTCAAAATTCACTTTTTACTCCATTCTATATACCATCAATCTACTTTGCAAATTCTTTTGGCTATTTTGGGCATTTGTAACATTTCACCTTGTGAGTTGATACGCTTTAAAAGTCCTTCAGATGATGGCGTTCAAACTTTTTTTGTGGGGTGAGTGTCCTCAGAAACTGGAGGATTTAGGAGGGTTGTAGTGGGGCGTAGATAACTCCCTGATGAAGCGTATCTTAAGGTTTCATGGGACAAGGACACTTGGCAAGTTTGCAAGCATAATGAAATGGTATCAGAATGGGGCATTGGAGGCAGAAGGGGATAGGCCCATTACAAGACGCCAAAGCGCTTTGCAGGCACAATGGAAACAAAGCTCCAAGGGGCATGCAAGCACAAGTGGAGGGTGCGTGGGTGGGGTTGAATTTTAAGGACGGTGTGTGAATAACAAAGACTACTACCATCCTGTTTTATGTAAAAGACCCGCCACAAAACCGCTCTCCCTTCTTTAGTCGCCTTTTATGACTCGCCCAGGGAGCTCTGGGCTGCAAGTCTATTCTTTGTTCCCCGACTTGCTGGGGTAAAAGAGAAGGAGTGGAGGGTATCTTAGGGTTGTATTTTAATGTGTTAATGCCGTCCTCCTCCCCCCCTCCCCCCACTTAATTTTCACACTGTTGCTTATCAAATTTCTTTACGCTGATTTATGACGATTCAAGGCACAAGATAATTTAAACACTAAACTTAACTCAACTGACGACATGAAGTGATGAATTTAATCAGTTGTGAAGAAATAAATAGAAATGAAATAATTATGTGTTCAAACAACACGTTATAGTCTCGTGACTTTTGTCCTGAATTTTTTCTACTTGGATTTCTTATAATTGAATGAGTTTAGAATGACAGTCATAAGCTATTCTGTTAAATTTATATTTTTTCCTGCGAAGCGTTTCCTGAGGAAGCGTTGTAGGGGGAGGAACGTCTGTAGGCCTACGTGAAATCGAGCGTAAGTCGCCGCTGCAGCAAGCTCTGTTGCTGTAGGCATATACTCTCATATCAGTTTCGATGGCATTGTGGCTGTGCGCAGCAGCTGTTGTCGAATCCTTGCACTGCTAATAGCACGAGCAAGCAGCTGCCGTGGACTGCATGGCTATATATACGAGAGCGCTCTTCTTTCCATCTAAAGGTTGAATTACATTACGCGCTCGTCGTCGAATTTCCCGCCGTGAACCCAACACGCGTGTTTCCAAAGCACGAAGGTAACTCTATACCGTATTTAAGCTGCGGCCTTATATATATCTATGCATCCTTTACGGTATTTAGGCTGCGCGAACTTCAAATCCTGTTGCATATAACACAAGTTACACAATGTCAATAAACTATGTTTCCCTTTAATGCTCATGGAGAAAATTGACAGCGGAAATTACCGAAAAATATATTCATGAGAATAAAGAAAACGTCAAATTTAACATCAACTGCATGGTGTGAGCATTGTATTATATTCTATGATATTGATTCTGTGACAATATGATATTCATTGATTACAATTTAACAATTTGCAGCTAGATTGGGACAATTTTCAATAGTGTGACTTCACTTTGGCTATTTTCAATAGCCAAAGTGTGAACGTAAAAATGGGGGTAGGGCAAATTCAAATTTTGTTGGGGGTCGCTGTCCCCGTTGAGCAGCTGCATTAGAGCGCAGCCGCTTGTGGCTGCAGCAGGGCTTCCGCTAAGCTTTTTTCTTCTGGCGTCCAGACGCCAAGACCCAGGCGTTTAGTCGCCTGCAGACGCCAGGGTTTTCATTTTCTGGTGTCGAAGCCATGAAAGTTCTAACAAAAAGTATAGCCATAACCATATACGTTAATTCAGGAAACCGGAAATCAGTAGAATGATCATGATCACTCAACCATGCAATTACCAATCGATGTACATAAAATTAAAAACATTAATACCAGAGCGATTTGCGATTTAAATGAATTCATAGTTTGTGTTCAAACTGGCCACCATTAGCTACACACGCACGAAGACTGCCACGCCATTGTTTGACTGACGCGTCAATAACGCGCTGGTCCAGCTTTTCCCACACATCCATGATGCGCTGTTATGATTAAAAGCGAACTGTATATGAAAATCAAGACGAGCAGCGGTACAGTATACCATAGGCCTGCGACGTTAACAATTTTCTGTAAATCGATTGGCAATTGGTTGAGTAATAGTGATCATTCAACTGGTTCCCGTTTTCCTGAATGACCGTGTAGGCCTATAAATAAATTATGACGCCGCTAAAATCTTTGAAATCAGGCGTCTAATGCCGCCGGGGCTGCAATTTTTGTGTGACACCGGGGTTTTTTTTTTGAGCGTCCGAGACAAAGTATCTGGCGTCATAGACGCCGCGACGCCAGTTAACAGAAGCCCTGCAGGGTGCAGGCACAAGCACGTCACTTCGTGTTTGATTAACTGTAGCAGATCCACGCTGCCAGTGGCGGATCTAGGATAATTCAGCTGGGGGGGGGGGGGGGCTCAATCTCGCAATTATTCAGAGCCTGAGGGGTCTGCTAATTGATATTTTTTTGTCTACAATGAACTTGCGAGCGGGGGAGCTGGCGTGACTTTTTCGCTTACACATATCATCCCGTATCATCCATCTGGGGGGGGAGGCGTCTCAAGCCAGAGGATGAGCTCCTAATGCTAATACATCCACTAAACGGGGGGGGGGGGGGTAGGGACTCTGAAAACAACGCGAGGGGGCCAAATGCCAAATTAAAAAAACCAGCCCCTTGCGCCCACATATTTCTTCATGGGGGAGGGGGCTCGAGCCCCCCCGAGCCCCCTCCTGGCACCCCCTAGATTCGCCACTGCACGCCGCAAACAGCACAGCACAGCTCTCACAGCTGTTGAACGGCGCCATGGGCAAAAGCGCAGCCTAAAGGTCGTGCTGTTATTTACTGTGCATCCGCGTATCCAGTTACTATGGTCGGTCGCCGCGGTAATGAATAAGTAGATCAGGCTTTTTCGCAGAATTTTGTTTCTGGAGGGCAGGTGTTTTTAAAGTTGTGGTCTAAAGTCTATTCCCTTTTAAAACAAACTCGCGAGCGGAGGGGGGGGGGTAATGACGGGAGATTTTTGTCCGCAGAAACCTCTAATGTCATTTTGACCCCTCACTGTGGTCAAGAAATATTGAGCCTTGCGCTAGCTTGGCCTCTAAAAATCAAAGTATGGAACTGTTTTGAATCTCTCTGGGAATTTGATTAGGCTCTTATGTTTAGTTGAGCTTCATTATTTGCCAAGTCCTCCGTGGTATTTGAAGGTGGATTTTTGTAAATATTTGTAAAAAGTATGTTTAAAATTAGACGAAAAAATTTTGAGTAAAATTTCTTTTTATCCGTCTGCCTTTCCACTTTATAGCTACGGTAGTACTAGGCCTTTCTGTCACGCAATACTTTATCAGCTATGTTTCTGTGGCGGGCATGCTTTTCGCTACATTCAATGTCTTTTTTTACGGTGCGCAGTGTGTCACCTTGTGTGTTCTTTTTAAAAAAAATTGTGGATGCTGTCATTAATTTGATTAAATAAAGTCTCTAAATTATGTGCAAATGTGTAGTCATAACAGTGAGGTCAAGCCAAAGAAACTTTTGTCAGGAAAGCAGTATAAATATGGACAAACACTGTTACGAATGGTCTAAAAATTTCGGGCGTAAGGTCATCAGTTCAGTACCGAAAGAAAAAAGTCTCTCCTATATAAAATCTTGTGCAATTGTAAGGATTAGGGGGTTTAACCCCCTCCCCACTTGGGATTGGACATCTTCAACGACTAGCCTCTTGGGGTGTTTTGAAAATCCCCCTACCCCGAAGGGGGGTCTTAAGATTTTGAAAAGCGCCTCATCGGAGGGCAATTTTTGTAAAGGCTTTCTTAGGGGTGAAATTGAAGAATGTCTTAAAAAATATACAATTACTTTTAACAGCGGATTCCAAAATTCCCGTCACTCTCCCCCGCTTTCAAATTTTCAACCGCAGAATTTGCCCCCCCCCCTCTTAACCCCTTAAAATTTTAGCATTTCTTAAAGGCAATATCCTGCGAAAAACTCTTGGCCAAAATAAGGTGAAGGGGGAGGAGAAATTTGTGCTATTTGAGGTTTAAATATGTAGGTGGCCCATTATGTCTCTTTAAACTGCATGGTAAGTGGTGGGGTTGAATGAAAATTTCACAAGTTTCAATATAACACAACAATGGGCACTTGGGGAGAGCACGGACTTTGCTTTGTCAACGAGCTTGGCAGACGCATAGCGGAGGTGACCGGGGACCTACGGTCGACTGCTTTCCTGAAGCAACGGTTCGCGCTGGCTACCCAACGCGGTAATGCTGCCGTGGTTTTGGGGCCGCTGGTGGCCACGACTCAGGTAAACGGCTGATGTGACTGTCACTGTCAGGATTCTTGAACTACTTATAATCATGGTGTGCTGTCGCGCGCGTTGAGGCGCGCTTCTTGGTGCTCGTATTTTATATAATTTTTCATGTGTGTGGACGCTTTAAGAGATGCTATACTGGTGCTATATTTTTCCAATGTTGCTATGTTCTTGTAATAAGGTAATAATAATATTTTTACATACATATAGCATTCAAGCGCTAAAAGGTATATTTTATGAGATATAGCAAAGGATACAAATAATATTCTTACGAATCAAAGAAATCTCATCTGTGCGTTTAAACGAATAACAGCGATCAATTCCTAAGTTGCATCATTCAGCCTATTTTTAATGAGTATTTTTGAATGCGTGAAAAAAAACTGCGATAATTTTTTTTTTCACCCATGCACGCGTGAAAAAATAATATTCCAAATAATATTTGGCTAAACTCATATTCGAGTAGTCTAATAACGCTATCATGTCAATATCATGGTAATATTCAATAATATTCAAATATCCTAATTCACATATTTATTTATTATTTATATTCATTATATATACATATATATATATCTAAATATTCTAATTCTCGGGTATTTTAATATTCGATTTTCACGTGTAGCAATTCACGTTATGGCAAAATTTCAAAAATTGAAGCTGTGCATATAGGATGTGATCGTAATATCAAGATTTTTAGCCGATCGGCGAAAAAATTCTGCGGGCCTATACAATAAGCCTGGTTTAAAATAAACTTAAAATGGGCTCACTTAAGATCGATTTAAAAAAAAGGAAAACACATGAAATGAAACGACATTAACACAGATTAAATAAAGGGATGGATGGTTTGACATTAAATGAAAGGTAATGCATTTTGTCATTATATTCTATAATTGAGGGATTATGTATAGGCCTACTTAGGCCTACGTGCAAATAAAATTTTTATTGTAATGAATGCTTTGAAAATATATGATAGGCCATAGGGCTGATTTTGAATAAATACCGCGTTGTTGATGTTTAATAAGTTAAGCAGACTATTGAAATAGCCTGTGGCAATCTGGATATTGCTTTATAGGGAAATATGCTCGCCTAGGCGTAGGCTATGATATCAGGCGATAATGTCGTGAGGCTTCTAGGCCTACATTGTATACGGCATACGTTGGCTGATTGCATTATATAGGCCAGTGTTCTCACTTTTCGAGCAATTGATCGATATTAATTGATTTATAGTTCTATTATAGTCCTACTTGAAGTGTATCTTCACCACCTGAGCAGATATAAGCATCGGTATTGCATATTAATATATAAATAGGGACTTTATATTTTTGTAGGCTTATACAGGGTATCTGATCTACAGCTATATTTGTATTATATACAGCTACGCTATTTTCATAATTCTTGCTATATTCGTGCGTATTGATTAACAGCTATATAATGCCTTGTAATTTATGTTTCGCTGTATATTTAGTTTTAAATAATAAAATGAAATGAAGAACAAATTCATGTGCTGCTTCCACGCTTTGTGTGTAATTAATGATGTATACGTCTAGCATATACATATGTATTTATACATATATAGATAGATACATATGCATAAAGATTATAATAATAAATAATACAGGGTTTATAGTCCGTTTCGGCGTCGAAAGACGCCATCGAGGACCTCACTGCGTCATGGGCACCATGCAGATGTCATTTAGGAAACCCAGTACCCAATTACAAGATATTCAGTTTTAGTAGGATTGACTCGAAGGCGATTTGCAGTGAACCAAGAATGAATAGTCTAGTAGGCCTATAGAAGAAAGCAAGGCAAGGCTATAGGCAGAGTCGGAGCTTTGAAAAGAAGGGTACAGTTGGGTATCGTCAGCGTAAAAATGATGTGAAATAGGAGTAGCAGAGAATAAGTAGCTGAGGGGAGTTGTATATAGAGTAAAGAGGAGAGGCCCCATGACCGATCTCTGTGGGACACCAGTTTTCATTTGTGAAGAAAGAATGGATAAGAAGCAATACATACAGACTGTGGTCTGTCAGTTAAGTATGAAGTAAGAAGAGAGCATATCCAGTGATACAAAAAGTTGAGGAAAGTCATGTGAGCAAGATGCTGTCGTATATTGTGTCGAAGGAGGCAGAGAGGTCAAGAAAAAGAAGAGCAGATAGTTTGCGTTGGTTGATAGCGAGTAAAAGATTATTTTGTATTCGGAGAAGAGCAGTTTCCGTGGTTTGGAATCTTCTATAAGTAGACTGAAAAGGGCACATAGAAGGAAAGCATTGTAGATGAGATATGCTTCGATTCGAATGCGTATATAAATATATGCCTATATATACATATACACGTGTATAGATATATTGCTGTAATTTACTAATCGCTCTAATTTTTGACGTTGTCTTATTTTGTAAATAAACTTTCTAGGCCTACAGGTATAATGAACTTAATTTACCAACTAGGTGGTAGCAATTAAACTCCTTTAAAAACTAATTTTGCTAATACTTTACCAAGTCCTTCCAGTTTCAAAACGATTTATGTTTGATTTTGCATAAAAACATCTGGGGTCTGTTAATTAAAACTTCTCTAAATTTAAGACTAAACTTAATCCTAAGTCACACTAGAAAAAAGTTAAATCCGACCGCCGACCGAAAAGACGTCATCGCTTGCTTTACTGCGCGTGGCAGTGAGGAGTATCAAAAAGCAAACGATAAAATTTGCCTTAAAATTTTTTAGAACTTCTTAGGAATAAAATTTGTGTAAGATATTTTGAGAAACAGGGGCCTTATTCAGGAAGCGATCTTATGCAAATCTTAGTCCTAAAATTGTCTTAAAAGAATCTTAGGCAAATCTCATATTTTTTAAAGTCAAAAACTCTACCCGTTGAGCGCCATCCGAATGATGACCACACAGCGGTCGGCGATTGAATTTTATTTGTTTCTAATTTGACTTAGGGAAAAAGTTAAGATCACCATAAAAAATGTACCTGAAACCCCAGCCCTCTGGGATTTCTGAATATTTGTATACATATCGCAAAGCATATGTAATAAATCTGCAAAAGAGACAAGCATATTTCGATAAGTCTTACGAGCAATCGGAGAGCATAGGCCTGATTACCAGCTTGACTACCAACTTCGTAATACTAACTCATTATATAGATTTATGAATTATTTAGGCCCATTGTAGATAAAAAATCTGGCCTCAAATCGACATTATTGTATATGTAGTCCATACCTAATAAGTGAAAATCATGATGAACACCAAGGATTTTTTTTAGCTGATCATTTCGTAGATCATTTTTGTAGATTTTAGTAGATTTTGTAGATTTCGTATTCATTTCATAATCGTCTCTAATCAGCAGCTTTTAATTTCGGGTTTTTACTTAGGCTATAATGAAACCCCTACATGCAGGCCTCTGTAATTATAGGCCTATCTATGCAGTGAATTATTATGATTTATGAACACGGGCGATAGGCTTAAGGCTACTGCAAAACTATAGACTATTATAATGGGCGCCGGGCCTACAATGAATCTTCTACTTTACTTAGGTCAATGCCTTATAAAATATGCATTTTTATTAATTATGACCACAGACAGACCACAGGTATAATGAACATAATTTACCAACTCGGTGGTAGCAATTTAACTCCTTTAAAAACTAATTTTGCTAATACTTCACCAAGTCCTTCCAGATTCAAAACGATTTACGTTCGATTTTGCATGAAGACATCTGGGGCCTGTTATTTAAAACTTCTCTAAATTTAAGCCTAAGCTTAATCTTAAATCGGACTTGAAAAAAGGTCAAATCCAACCGCCGACAGACCACAATCAAAAATTAGAAGCAACAAAAAAATTGAAATGAGACGGCTAGCCAACGCTGGATTGTTTGTCATGTGCACAGACAGGCGTGGGCTAGGCTATTGAATATGCGATCTTTGCTTGGAGACTATCAATATAACGCAATACCAACACATAGAGAGACTTATAGGTTGGCCGACTGAAAATCAAAATAGCTCTCTAGCTCAGAGGCTAGACCTCATTATATAATTTGTGTTCTATAATATTTTGTCTTTTCTATTAATTCGTGTACAGCTAATAACCAAATGTATTGATAATTTTTACAAAGTCGGCTACGGGATATGAATATCTTTTAGTTCCCTCAAAGAAGCGGAGAGAACACACGTACATGCACACAACATCAAATACGATAAAAAAAACCTTAAATAATTAACCGTAAGTACGCTATAATTTTATCAGTATTCTTTTCATACAAATATTATTATGTCAATTTCTCAGCTATAATATAATGCAATAATTAGCTCAGATATATTATATTTATTTTATTTCACCAAATCAATGGTAGCAATCAACATAGCAAAGAAAAAAATTAATAAAGTGAATAAACACGGTGACACATTATGTAGGCCTACCTCACAAAATAAAAATATTGAAGGTAGCGAGAACCGTTACAGTAACCGGCACAAATCAGATTATGCAAAAATTGGAAGTGCCGCCTGGTAATTAAACAGTGGAAAGGCAAACAAAACAACATACGTCTAGTTTTTGCTAAAAGTCATTCAGGTACTATGAAGGACCTACATGTATAGCCAGTACCAAAGTTCAACTAAAAACCAAAGCCTAATTCAAAATTGCAAGCTGGATTCAAAACTGTTCCATATTTTGATTTTTGTTTCCGCCAAGTTGGCGCGCGGATCAATATTGACGTTATTCATCAGTCTATCGATGAAACGGGCCACTCATTCAAATTTGCTTAAAGACAAATTACAATGTCATATTTTCATTGGATTATTAGAGGTTATCTGTTTCCAGCTTTAACTGAGTCTTTACTACGGGCCTATATTTTTACCACATTATTATTTGGCCCATACAATTAATTATTTGCGATATATATATACATATATATATATAGGCCTTATGAAAATTTATCTACAGAACATCATTCACAAAACAAAAGTCAAAGCAAGATTCATTTACAAAATTTTACATTCACTTACTAAATTTATTTTAGTATAGTATCATACTATAAACACTGTATGAGCTTTTGCATAATTATATGGCCTTTCCCTTTTTTAACTGTACAATACTACAATTATTAACAACAAACTACTTGATTTTTTACTATGAATATCTTTACTAAGCTAGGCTCTATACTCTGCTTTATTTTTCTGAAGGCGTGCCTGTGTCAACACCTGCATGCAAGCAAATAGGCCATCTTATAACGTTTTATGGGAGGAACACAGTAACAATATATAGCCTACCACAATCTAGGTTAAATGGACAATGCGAAATAGAATCATCAGGTAGGAATTAACTTCGTAAGCCAATATTCGTTGACGCTAGGCTGTGTAGAATAATTGCAGGCCAATTATTGCATGTTAAGAAACTATAATCATTCGGCTGAAGAAGTAGATATCCGTGTAGGCTCTTTGACACAATATTATTTATTTATTTATTTTTATTTTAAATTTTAAATTTTATTATAAATTGGTTTTGAAACAAAATAAAGAACTCATAAATTCATAATATTGTTTCATATAGTTGCCTTGTCATCATCGATGGTCACGTATATATGCTGTAGGCTAATTGTTTATTTAATTTACATTTGTAGTTATATTTGCGTTGTACATATTTATATGTTGCTTCTATACCGTGACGCGAAATAAAGTTCTATATGTAATTTTGATTAATTTTGTTTCGCATGATTTAATTCATTTTGATTTCTTATATGAGGCCCGTATCGCATACGAGGAGACCTGTCATAACTTCCGTACAAAATTTAACAGAGTGAGTACGGTGATCAAAAAATTATAGGCGAACCGCCTATAATTTTTTGATCACCTTAACCAACCGGTCAAACCAACCAAAGGTCAACTTAATTTGCATTTTGTTGCTTCTAAATATGATATAGCATATAGCGCACTAGTCGTCAACCCTCAAATGAACCCCGTCAAATCGGACGTCAATCCTCAGGGACAAAATTAGAAACTCTTTTGCGGAGTTAATAAACGCAATGTACAAATATTTTTGCTGTTGCTTAAGCTGTCTCGTCGTGACATAATATTTAAATCTTTTATTCGTCACAAAGACAGAAAAAACAAACAAATAAGCATATGCCACGAGCAAGCACAGTGCACAAAGGAAAAACAAGAAATTAGCAATCGTGCAGCATCTGTAAATGGACTGAACCAATTCTGTTGACTGATAATACTCCTAATTTATGCCAATATGCCGAAAATAAAATAGCAACGGGACTGCGTCCCATTCATTTAAATTTTTTGACTGATTTTGCTGACTGTGCAAGCTATATACCCCATACCGTAAATGGCCATCGTGACTAATATTCTGGCGCCTTCTTTGAAGTGAATTGGCCTACATTTTCTCTCCTCCAATAGATGCAGATAGCTTCATTTGGAAAAGAACACGGCAGGCTATAGGCTAATTCGAATTCTATGAGCACGTAGAGCCTCGGCAATAAACAGGTAGTATAGGTTACATGACTTGATTGTGTTGGTCTATTCACTAATTCTTTCGTTAGCATATTATAGCTAGCCCCAAAGACTATAGGCTAATGCTTCGTATCCAGACCGGTGCTATTCAGAGCGTTAGACTGTAACTACATTACACGCTTCATTTGTATTTCGGCACCTATCTTTAAACTTAAAAATTGCACGAGCTATTCCATATCATTTATTTAAGTATTTTTAAGGCGCACCTTTGTGGAATATATATTCTGTGTGTGTTGCTGTTGGAAAAAAAATTCAATAGGGGCGTCCCGCTGGCCAGATCTGGCCCCCAAAGAGCTCGTTCACATAATAATGGCCCGCGAATGGTTCACGAACTAAACGCATTTAAAATAAACTTTTTGCTTAATTTGACAAGCGTGACCAGTACAACATATTTATATAAATCGTAGCATATAATGTATCCTAAAATGCAGTAGGCCTAGGAATGCATTTTGCAAATAAATGCATAATTATGCTCATGGGTGCCTGCAGATTTTTTCCAAGGGGTGCACCGCACAATTTGTTAATCCATGCAGAGGGATGCAAACTTCGAACTTACCAGAGGGGGGCGGTGCGTAGAATTTTTTTTTCGACAAGCAACCCCCACTTGCATCAGCGTGCTGGCACCCATGATTATGCTAATTAAGCAAAGCTTTTTCGAAAAAAAATCTTGTTTATTCGCTTTCTGTAACGTAGTTTAGGCACCGTGTGCAGAACAAAGACTATATAGGCTTAAAGTCGGGTTCTGTGCCAGAGAGCCCTCACAGAGCCGCTCCCCCTTCTTTAGTCACCATTTACGACTCGCCCAGGGAGCTCTGGGCTGTAAGAAAATTCTTTGTTACCCTGCCTGCATGGGGTATAAATTATATGAAGTGTATTGAAATTCCACTAAATGGCTCGGTCCCCGGAAGATGTTTTATAAATTTTTGTGGCTCCTTAGGCTAATTAATTAACATCTTTGCATGTGCAAGTATAGATTGCCTTAAAAATCTCATTCCGTATAAGATTATGAACAAAATATTAATGAAACGTTAAGTTGAAAAATTTAAAACTAAAATATGACGTCCATAGCAGAGTGAGTAAAAAATCTCTCAGCGACATTTTGACGATTCATCATGCCAAATTTATACAGTACCGCAAGCCACAAGCCGGGGACCGCAATCGCAAACCGCAAACCGCAGTGCCCAAATCAGAATGCTTACGGAGAATTGTCTGCATGCAATTTCGTTAGCCTTCGTGAAAAGTATACAAGCCGCAGACCGCAATGCCGTAGAATTTTGCGGCGTTGCGGCTTGCGGTTATACAGCGGTTTGTCGAACTGCATGCGTGTCACATCAATCTCACGCAGACTAAATCATTTGCGCAACTATTTTCAAATGTTTATGGAGACTGAGAGTAGATTTCATAGACGTTCCTCACCTCCTACCTTGACTCCTACCTTGACCTAGAGAGACAATTTAACAGCAGCCCATAACTGCCGTTCGGAAAAGCTTTTTGCCTACTCCATTTGAATTCATTTACCACGTCGTTAAATTAACGTGACGTCATAGATTTAAAGGAAAATGATTTTATGTTTTCACTGATTTTAAATTATAGCGATTTCTTGTGGAAATAAATTTGTGCCTTTGAAATTTTGAAATAAATTTAGAGTTTCTTCGAACGGCAGTTATGGGCTGCTGTTAAATTGTCTTTCTAGGTCAAGGTAGGAGTCGAGGTAGGAGTTGAGGAACGGCTATGAAATCGACTGTGAGTCTTACGGGGCTGTTTAAAGTAGACATACGTCAGAATTTATAAGTTTTTGTCAGCTCCAAAATTATGAATGTTCGTCAAAAGATTGAAGAATTAACGGCGGCTAAGCATAGTTCTTCCGCGCACAGCGTCCTGTTCATTAATTGAAAACAGAAACAGGGCATTAAGGCGCCCATCACATTTATTATTACATACTATATTAAGTCCCTCTTCTCCTTTAAATCCAGGCTTAAAACTCATTTTTTCAAATCCGTTTTTTGCATGTCGTCTGCTGCACTTCTCCCGCACCTACGATTCAAGCAAATGATGCTTTTCCATCTCCGTTTGCATGACATATTTTTGGTGCGTTAAAAGTGCAATATACATACATACATACATACATCTAGTAACCCTACCCGTTTTGACAACATACTGATTATTGAAAATTTAATTTTACAATTTTCTTATCGTCAATTTACAAGATGGGTATATTGATCGCACCGTTTCAATATGTTGCACTGACTAAAAGATTTCACTGAAAGTTAGATATTTAAGTAGCGTATCTTGCCTATGGCCTAAATGTTTAAAGATTGACTAATTTGTCGGCCCATGCTTTTGTGTGTTTTTATACGACACCACAACTTGCTTGGCCTATCGGCTAATTCTATTAAAGCTATAAGCACCTTGTAAACTAATTCGAATCATTTGTGCGTGCTTGTTCGAGTGACAAAGATTTAACTGACCAAAAATATTCACTACAGATTTCTTCAATAAAATGTTTGTTTCGCTAACGTTTTCCGATGATTAATAAATAATTGTCAAATGAATTAATTTGTCGTTTTTGCTTATAAATCTACCGATATTACAACAAAATTTGAGGCTCAGGAAATAGTAGACTATAGATGAAGTGTGATACTTTAGCTTAAATTATTTCTCTGCCACAACTTCTTCTTTGATAGATTAAATTAATGCGGGTATCTTCACAAGCCTATCAGCCTCAAGTTCACAAATAATAGTTTTGGCTACAAACATTGGCTATTCAACTGAGCTTCAAGATAATTCAGGACAGAGATGAATAAAAAGCGGCGACAGCACCGTTGCTTTGATCTCTGTGTTGCTAATGGTCTCTGAACAGCACGACGATGAAAGGACACTGACCTATAACCTGGACCATGATTAACACTGGGTCATTTCATGTCCACGGTGTTACGATTGAGTTGGAGTTGAGTTAACGTCTTACGAGTTAGATTCACATTTACATTCGGAATAATATTATAATGTCAAAACCAACAGACAGCAGCAAAAATGTGAATATGAATGTGAATCTAACTTGTCATACGCTAACTCAACTCTAACTCAATCGTAACACCGTGCACTTGAAATGACCCATTGTTTCGCCAACATAATCTCAAGGTAGGCCTGGTATATTGATATGCCAAGGCACATAGAGGATATTTTTTTCATGCACCGTACACATAGACTGCTTGTTACAGTGATATATATATGCTGTAGGTCAATTACTTTGCTATATAGGCCTCCGTGGTGTAGCCATACTTTTTTGCCGACCGGAGCAAATTTTTAACGCTTATTTTATAATTTTATAATTAGACTACAGGGGCATACCGAATTTTTAAACTGGAGCGTTGTTCAAAAATTGTTGGATTTTTAGAATGCTAGACAGAAAGTGCGCGTCCCGACCGGAGCAGCTGCTCCGATTGCTCCTGTGTAGCTACGCCACTTGGGCCTTGATAGACTTAGTCCTACTATGCATACAGCTTAAAGTAGTTGCACCTTGTAGCATTGCTTTGTATATAATTTTATTTGAGTGAGGTAGATGCATCTTGTGTCCAAGGCGCATCTACACAACGCAATATTCCGTGTGCTGCGTGTGATGTTTAAAACAAATCGCTGTTGAAATGGTGATGCAGATCTTGAGACATAAATGTAATAAAAATTAGGGTTAAGTTTAGTGTGAAGGTTTAGTGAACGAAGTATGTTGGGTGAGTTAATTTTTTATTCCACAGCGTGGGCTCTATGCACGACGATATTTATTGATCTATCAGTAAGACAGAAATCTCTCTAATAATTTCCGTCGTAAATTTTGGTGAAACTTCCGTGGTGGTCACCGCTGGAATTTATTATTCAGATTTGTAAGTTTTGTCGATAAGCTATTCAGCTTCAAGCTAACTTTTTTTGCATTAACGCTGATTATTTATTGTAGTTGATCGATATGTACGTGCTATATACAAGTGAGCTTTAAAAATAAGCCCCCATGCAGATTTGCTTTTGATCAGTCTAAAAATGATATTTTTATGTCATATTAGCATGGATTCTGATGATCATAATAGGGCAATTGGAAATATAGCCTTTTTGAATTTAAATGTTATGAAACTTTAAAAAAAAAATTAAATGAACGCAGTGCATTCAGCCTTCAGAGAACAGCATTGGTTTTCGGATTAGCCTATAATGTTTATCTTGTATAGGCCTATACTGTATAGGGGCCTACCGGGCGGCCGTTTTTTATGTGAATCTATATATTTGGTTTATCTTTTCCCCTGATTTGTTGTTTGAATTATATTTGTGGTTCAGCTCTCGTGGTGAAATTAAGATTCATATAATATGGTCTACGCTTGATATTTTATGTTTTACCATCTGTTCTGATGAATACTATGTAGTGTCTTCTTCTGCCTGCATGCATGTGTTTGTTGAGAGGCCGCTACGGCGCTTTTATAATTATAGTCAGCCAAGATGGCGTCGTGATCCGCTCTCAGTTATCGCGTGTGTCGTCGGCTTGGGTCTGTGGCAAGGCCGCAACCACACTCTAAAAGTTAGGGAGATCGGGGTCATATCGAGGTCAAATATTTTATATAGAATAACGCTCAAAATGGAGAGGTTATCCCAATAGTTGGTTGGGGAGGTCATGACTCCCCCGACCCTCCCTCCGGTGGCTGCCCCCACTGTCTGTGGTTCTTTTGCTATCAAGCATCTCCTCTCGTTTATGGAGGTCAAGATTAGGCCTGGCGACTAGTGCTGGCTAAAATAAGAACTTTCTTAAAAAGTTGGTTGATATACTGTCATCAGAATGCCCTGTATTTGCTTCATTGTGCTGGCAAAAATAAAAATTTGTTGGCTTTCTTGAAAAGTTTCAGAACTTTGGAATACACGCGTATTTGCAAGGCTCCTTCAGCTGAATGAGTATAACCTCCCAAAAATTAATTCTTGGGCAACGCGGCACCATTAAATTCTTGGGTCCCGTGCGGTATATGGACTACAGCATATACGCTGTGGTAAAAGTGGTCTCGAAAATAAATACGTTCTGTTAAAAAGGGAGACGATAGTCAATGAAACGACTTGCCAAGTGAATTTGGACTGTTAAGAATGATCTCGAAAATTTTCATCAGCTCTACCCCTACCCCCTACTTATGCCCGTGCGTTCTGCTCGTGAAGTCATAAGTGTCGTTTGGTTAGAACTAGGCTACATAATACACCATATAGTGTACGGTATGCAGCGAAGAAAATGATGCCCTTTCAAGGAAATGATGCCCTCCCAAAAATATGAAGTCGAATGCGATGGCGCACGACTACGCCGTGAGGGAAAGTTGAAAAGAAAATTTAGTACATTTTTTCCCCCCCTCCCCCCGAAGGGCCACTTTGGCCCACAGAATCCCTCCTGAAAGGGCCATTCTGGCCAGCGGCAATGTTGGTAGGGTTGGTATTGTGTTGTGGCTTTTAAAAATGTGGTAAAACCATATTAGCTAATTTGTATGGACGCTTTAGAAAAGATCAGGCGTATCAGGAGCGAAAAACGGACCGTGATTATTAAAGAATTATTTGTCCAAAAAGTAAACTGAGTAATGTTGATCGAAGATGGACCCATGTATTATTCTTCTGCAGGACTGCAGACTGACACAGTGCTGAGGACATGTATTCCCCCCCACCCCCACTCCGTACCAACAAATGCTGGATCCGTCCCAGTATGCAACACAGACATTATTTTGTGGAGCGCTTGAGTGCCTCCTCCAAATGTGAAAAACAACTCCTACGCCACGCAGGGGCGAAGAAAGACTGCCCTATATATATGTGCTTTGGCAAAAGACATGCATGGCCGGCGTATAGAGTACAACTCGCACTTTTATTTGACTTGTTAACGACTTTTTGATCATAGCCAGGCGTGTTTTATTCTATTTGCTAGATGGCGACAAGGTACAAGGAACTTTAGTTTGCATTTTGCATAATGATTGTTTTCGCAGCCTGTAGGCCTACTGGTCAACTTTTGTCCCTGTCTTGTTTAAACGGTCATTTTCGTATAGCAAAGTCTCTTGTAGTGGCAGATCCAGGGGGACATGGGGGCTAAGCAACCCCAGTTTGAGTTTCAAGCCCCCCAGTTAGATTTAGACAAGCCCATTCAACTCAAAAATTGACATTACAAAATGATGGTATGGGAATGTCAAGCCTCCCCTGTTTTGGTTTTCAAGCTCCCCCCCCATTGAAATTTTGGCGACCTACTCGATGCTTTCCTTGTTTTGATGATGGAAGTCTGTTAAATGTATTTATTGTCCAAAATGAGGTGTAAATGTATAACCTTAAATCGTTGAGGAACGCGTCCTCCCCCCCCCCCCTCATCAATGCATTTTCCAAGGGGACCAGGATTATTTATGAGGGGGAAACCCTGGTCCGCGAGGGGGACGAGTTCCGCCCGTCCCTTACGCGGCTACGCCTCTGGCGCAAAGTCAATGGCTATCACACATTGAAATGCATAGCAGCACCCGATTATAGATTGGTTTTTGCAGTGCATGAGGTGGCGGTCCCAGGGGGCCATAAACACGGGCTGTCATAAACAGCA
>JAQIWG010003132.1:0-18558 GCA_034695025.1 Chamaedrilus cognettii
TGGGCATTGTGTGGGGGGGGGGGTGGGAGGGGGAGTCTTACCCAAATATCTTGGTTATCAATTTGTGTTTCACTTTTTATGCACTGGTGTATTCACGGTCGGGTGTTCATAGGCGGTGAAGGTATATTTTTGCACAGTCATAGTTTCTAAATGCAGGATTTTACGAATGCAAATGTTTGAAATTGTTACGGAATCCTGAGAAAGCAGAGGGAAAGCCCGGGATTTTGTTAATTGGTGAATGTGAAAAGCTTTCTATTTACATGTAGATTGTTGTACAGTGTAGGGTGCTGCCGGAAATACAGTTCAGCTTAGCCCTTACAAAATAGGAGCAACGTTACGCCTGCTGCTTATATAAAACAGGTATAGTGCACTCCTATACCTTTCAAAAAAGGAGTAGGCCTAGAGTAGGGCTACTCCACCATCATCTATTTTTACGAGTAATGCTACTTATACCCACTTCTAAATCCGAGTAGAGTTTCCAAAAAAACGTCATTTTTGGAGGCTACTCCTACTAAACTTATCCGTGATTATAAATGTGGAAAGATTGGCGTGCTACGAGCTTTGAATTCAAATATCGATGGCAGGTAGGGCTTAGCTAAAAGCTCTTAGCTCGGAGTGTAGAGTATGCTTTCACTTTGGCGTTTATTTAGAAATTGCTTTGTGAATATTTTCATTGGTTGGGTTGTTGTTTTCATTGGTTGTATGCGCTGAGTTTGCAAAATATTGTCATCTCTGATCTTTATTGTCAATACGCGATTGGTTTCAAAATTAATTTTGATAGCAATGGCTACTTTGGTTGATTGTGAATGCGATTATCTGGAATCACGACTGAACTAATTAATCTGCTCATTGCTTTTGACTGAAAAGTCTTCATATATCGCTGGAATTTCTTGTTTCGTTATATCAGATGATATTGTGTGATTTGAAACGACTAATTACTTCAACATCTATAGAGTAATGGTTTGCTTTTCTTCGATTCCTTTTAGCTGTACATCTGCGCATCATGGGTTTTGCTACAGTCATTGCCAATAGTTTGAGACCACACAGTATAATATTTCACGTGTCAGTTTCAAAATTATATGCCACGCTTTGCTGAATAGTGACATAAATCAAAAACGATGAGGCAGCTGGAATACGTGTATGCTGGATAGTGAAGTAAACTTTCCTGCTTTTTCACATCTAGGCCAAATGATGAAAAGCGCCATATATTCAAGGCTTCTGCAGGAAATTTTCACCGAATATTTAGTGTGATATCACTTCGTTAGAAAAATGTTATGAAGTTTTACTTAATATTTCATAGAAAGTAATTTAACCCCCTCTAATGTTTTGGAGGAGAAAGTTGTGTTGGACGAAATTTTTTGGTCTGAGACTTTGGTCAAAAATCACTCCTGCTAACTAGGGCCATTTATAACTAGCGTTGGTATGTTAGCTGCTGCAACACGTTTGGTTGAACTTACTGCCAAACATAAACATTTAATTTAATTTTTAAAATTAAAGAAGTTACCGTTTTTTTTGTGGTCCATTCTGTTAATGTCCATGTTTTCACTAATAACTTCATTTAGTAAATCTGCTAAAAAATTTGCGGCCGCAAACATTTGGCCCCGACATACCAGCAGCGAATCTTCTTTTTCTATTGCTTGCATGACATCGCTGCGACTCTATACTCTATACTAGACTCCGTGTTGCGTCTGTGGTGTTACAATTTGCATTGGAAGAAATGAATAACGTTTTCTGGTCTGTGTACATTTTACACAATTACATTGCTTAAACTAGACGACATTCATTGATATTTTAATTTTGCCCAATTTTGCCAGTCATAATTATATCGAACTGTCTTGCTGTCTTTATTTATAGACACTATGCCATCCTTTAATTTTGCGCTCATAACTAGTAGGTGTCAGCTTCCATGAAGAGGGTTATGTAATACGTATTTTAAGGGATTTGCTACCGAGCATGTACCTGAGAAATCTAAAGATGCATCTGATGATCTAACTCAAAATTCTGCACAATGTTTACTAAGGCCGGATTTTTCCATCTAGTGTTAAATTTTAATCCAAGATTTATTCTACAAAAACCAATCACATGGCGCTAAATGAACCATAGATCAGGCTTTCAGCGCGCTCATTGGGTGTGATGACGTCATGACCTCACATTAAATTTTAACACTTGATGGAAAAACTCAGCCTTACTTTTGTGTCTGTCACATTGTAATTAATTTTTGTCGGCTTCTACGTTTAATGTTGCTTACACATTTAGCACGTTTAGGGCTGGTCTCTCCAACACGGATTTAATGGTGGTTCAGGATTTAGCCTATGCAAAAAGATGGGTTAAATCCTGAACCACCATTAAATCTATGCTGGAGAAACCAGCCCTTAGTGTTGGTCTAGTTTCAGTTGCTGAGGTATTTTGTATCAGGTATTCACCATCTAATCTTTATAACATTTTCTGCTTGCACAACGCACAACTGTTATTACAGATTAATTATCAATGTGTTTTGTTGATATTCATGTTTGCTAAATGCAATGGGGGGTGGACCCAAGATTTAAAAACAAAGCGAGGTGGATGTTGCGATGAAGTTCCAACGCTGTAGAAACACAATTGATCAGATTATAGGTATGCATGTTTGTTTTTGCTTCAAAATGTTTGTTTTCATTAATTAGCCTTTAGAATACTGTGAGGCTTGATGCAGTTCAAAAATTATAGCAGTGTCTTAAACCTAATGGGTTTAATTTAATTGAATAACGTCTACCTTCTTTGGAAAAAATCAATTTTGACAACTTTGAATTCATACTCAAACGTTTTGAAAAAGCAAAACAAAAAGTCTCTGAATTTAATTCTTTGGATTAACAGCAGTTTCAAAAATAAATTCAAAAAGCAATGTATTTTCAGGCAAGTTTTAATTATATCGTATTAATGTAAATTAGTCGTTTACACAAAGGAAAATAACCAGAATTGAAAATTTCTTCATATTACTTCATTGATCTGTTCATGAGATTCTATAGCTTTAGTTATAACAGCAAGTTTAGAATTAGCTTCGGCATTGAAAGACGTCATCGAAAACCTTTTGGTTATTTAAAATTACTGTTCTATCAGTAGGCAGTTCAGTTATATCATTCACTGATAAATAATTTATTGCAGAAAGCTTGTATGATTTAATGTTGTTGTGTCACAATCGCTGTTGCATCTGGTAACTGATTTGCTTTTAGTCTGCACTGATTCTGCCGAGTTGTATGCATTATGGTTTGCATTATCGATTGAAGTTTAGTTGTCGAGAAATTCATTGCGAAAAGAACAATAATTATAACACACTAAAGTCAGTTTGATCATTGTTTATTTGTCTACTATGTCACTGTATTACTAAGCACATGAATAAATAAACCCAAGACGTGAACACAGTATCAATGCAAAACAAAAGTTTTATCTCCTACGCCTAGCTTTTAGATACAATCTGAAATATTTTAATAAATTTCTAATCTAATAGGCTCCATCATATTTATACGCTAAGCAACCGGAAAGGTTCTGATTTTGTATATTGAATATCAATATAACAAGTAAAAATTCAACATCGTTAACTAACGTTAAATTTCAAACGAATATAATTTTAAATTACAAAATTATTGCGTTATATCATCATTATTGTCATTAAAGTTTTGCGCTGCAAAACTTGTCAAGTATTCATCAGTTTAATGGACCCTGCATTCAAGTATCAAACCGATTAGGCACGGTCAAACAACTCGATCCTTGTTTCGTCAATCAATATGTTCATAGCCGGTCATCCTTTGACAGAATTGCGAAAGCCTATTCATGAGATCAATGGGCACTCAAGCAGTATTACGCGACAAAACGATACGGAAACAAAACGTCGCGCTAGATATTAACTATCTGCACAACACATTTCAAACTAAGCAATAATTAAAAGAATCAAATTGTCACTTTTGGAGACTGGTCGTTACATATAACGGTGGTCCATACAAAACATTTGCTGCACACTTCCACAGTTCATCACACAACTTGTACAATTTTTTTCGATTTCCATACAACGTTAGCAGTTGAAGTATCACTGCGATAAATCAGTGCTACGTATCATAGATTTGCAGTGGTGGCCAGCGGACCACCTATCGCTGGTCCGCGGCGAGGTGGGAAAAAATCGGACAATTTCTCAAATTACATTTTTTTTTTTTATGAACGTTGCCAAAACCCTTTTGAAATAAATTCTGTATCGACCGGTCGGTAGCTACCAAAAGCAAAATTGAACGTTGCTAAATCCTTTTGAAATAAATTCAGTAGCGACCGGTAGCTACCGAAAGCACAATTGAAAGTTGCAAAAACCCCTTAGAAATACACCAGTCGCTACCGGATACAAAAAATATTTGGAAGCTTTGTTTCACAAAGCAAATCTCTTGGGTGTATTGCAAAAATGGTATGCTGTGATGCGACGCTTTCTCCGATTTGAACATTTTTTTTGCATCAAAATGTGCGAAATTGAATATGGAAACTTTGTATATTTTCAAATTTCAATCTCAATCAACTGTTTAATTTTGCATTCAGAAATAAAATAAATTTTTTCACTTCTTTACAATGCTCGCATTCGGTCCCGCTACTCTAAGCTACACCGTGACTGAACCCCTGATGCAATGTTATTTTTTTTTTAAGTAGAATATGTGAAATTGAAATGCCTCCAACTTAGCCGTTCACAGTTTGAAATATTGCCATGCTGAGTTGTCATGGATTCCATGAAACTTCACCAGGCACTATTTTTTACATCCTTCAAGTTTGAGGCCCCTACCATACCCATTTTTTTTGGTTGTTGACTAAATCGGATCTATTTAGATTTGGGTTAGAATGGACGATTTAGTTCAAAACGAGCAGTTTTGTGTGAAGTTCATATTTTTAGCATTCATATTAGCTGAGATTAAAATTTAGGAAATTTGGACCAATTTCAAACGCCAGGTTTTATGAGGCCTCCAGCTGCCAGCATAGTCGAGTGTAAACGCCACGCTTTCGTCATGATAGATAGGAATAAAGAGTTAAGAAGCAAAAGCAAAAGTCCATGAAAAGTGAGAGATAGAATTTTTCTGGCTTTGATATACTTACTATGCATTGTTTTGAGATTTGTGCTTTTTAGTTTTGCTTTAATTAACTGCAAAACATCAAATTTTTACTGCATGTCATTTTTGCAATTTTGCCTCTTAGAAATTTAGCTGCACCTAATTTTCGAGTTTTTGGTAACTTCCCATTTTAAATAGCTTCTGCACCATTATTTTAGCGCATATAACGTAATTGTTGCAAGTTTTGCTGATTTGCAAAATTTGCCAAAATTACATGTTTTACAGTATGCATAATTATATGCATATTATATCAAATGAAAAACTTAAGTAACAAATTTATTAATGCTAAAAATCATCCAAAATAGTATTCACTATACAAATGGACGCTAGTCAAAAGCAAAATTACCAAAAATACAAGGCCCATTTATTTTATGCAAGGCCTATTTAATGATAAACTAAATAATGAAGACACCTGAATATAATTCTGACACAGCGTCACCACATCCAACAAAAAACTTGACCACCAACTTTATGCCTAGCTCCTCCAGATATAGAACAATATTTCTTACATCCCACCCTGTCCCAATTATCAGGTTTCCCCAGACAAAGAACATTAAATTGTTGTACAATTGAGGACGAGAGTCGAAGATAAGAGTTGAGGATGAGAGTTTAGAGTTGAGGATGACAGTTGAGGATAAGAGTCGAGAGTTGAGGATGTGAGCTGAGAGATCAGTATGTGGAGTGGAGTTTAGAATCGAGGATGAGAGATGAGAGTTGAGGCTGAGAGTTGAGGATAAGAGTTGAAAGTTGAGGATGAGAGTTAAGGATGAGAGTTTAGAGTTGAGGATGAGAGATGAGAGTTGAGAATGAGAGATGAGAGTTGATGATGAAAGTTAAGAGTTGAGGATGTGAGTTGAGAGTTGAGGATGTGAGTTGAGGATGAGAGTTTAGAGTTGAGGATGAGAGTTAAGAATAAGACTTAAGAGCAGAGGAAGAGAGTTGAGGATAAGAGTTGAGAGTTGAGGATGAGAGTTGAGGATAAGAGTCGAGAGTTGAAGATGAGAGTTGAGAGATCAGTATGTGGAGTGGAGTATAAGAGTTGAGAGTTGAGGATAAGAGTTCAGAGTTGAGAATAAGAGTTGAGGATGAGAGTTTAGAGTTGAGGATGAGAGTTGAGAGGTGAGGATGAAAGCTAAGAGGTGAGGATGAAAGTTGAGGATTAGAGATAACATGAAATGATGTGACAAGTGGAAAACCATCTAGAGAACCATCTATAGTGAAAACCATCCATAACTTTAAATTTGAGATGCACAATACACAAGCGTCGCAATTTTTTGTACCACCCTAACCAATGCTCATACAAACGATGCATCGTTACACAGTGTTACCATTTGCTATCAGTTAGCCCAGCATTAAATTGACATAACAAATATCACTTGAAAAAAAACCCTACAAATAATCCATGACAATAACTCATTGACATTTGTCGAAACTGCACAACAGCATACGGGAATGCTTGGACGCTAAATAACGATCAGAAAATTTTGCAGTAGCGCGAAATGATTAAATTGGTAGCTTAATCATTCAAGAACTGGTAATCAGGGAATTTCGCAGACCCCCCTGGTGAAAAAACTCCGGGTGGGGGGAAAGAGTGGTATTTTTTGTGTTGTTTAGGGCAAAATTACATAAAAATGAGTACTGTTAAGAATGATGTTCAAATGGAAATGCACTGAAAGCAGTGAATGATGTGTGCCAATGAATGATGATAGATTAAATAAACAAGCAATGTTAAGAACGGCCTGAAATTTTTTCATCAGCACCCCCCCACCCTCCCGGTCGTGAGTTCTGCATAGAAGGGAAACACAGATGGCAACAACCCCCTGAGGAATTTTAAACCCCCTCCCAGAAAAAAAATCCTGCGAAAACACTGCCAGTAATCACCGGTGATCATTCAAGTACCAGTATCAATCTCTATTTGAGAATTATGCTTACAAAATACGCAAATAGAATAAATAACAAATATCACTCGGTGAAAATGACTGGAACCCTTATAGCCCATTTCTGGCGCCAGTGAATCCATTTATTTGAATGCAAAAATATAAATACAACACTTTCCTAGCAATAACAGCAATGCTTCAACCCTGTTGACTACGCAATACCCTATATCAAGTATTGTTCCGACAATGAACTCTGGCTGAAAACATCTCTATCTATCTGAACTATCAGAATGTTTGCCATTACAAAACTGCTAAATATACCCACTGTATGCACCCAGTAATATACAGCTCTGTTGGGCGCTTCTATGGCTACAAACTCAGCTGATCAGCTGTCGCACTTCTTGAGTTGCTGCTGCCGTTAATGCTGCTTCAGCAGCTGCTGCTGCTGCTGCTTTCGCTTACGAGCGTCGTAGCGCTGCTGTCCGCTCTCAAACTGTTTCCGCTCGACTTCGCTTGATATCTAGCAAAAAGGACACAACGGATTCACCATAATGAATCACCACCTGCAGGCCGGTGAACAAAGAATTGTCTTGCAGCCCAGAGCTTCCCTGGCAAGTCTTAAAAAGCGACTAAAGAAAGGGGAGCAGTTCTGTGCGGCCTATCTTGCCCAGAACCGGACTATAGTCTTTGTCCGGTTCACACGCGGTCCCTAAAATACAAAAAACAAAACTAACCCCGTAATAAATCGGTAATCCCAATCAGTCACAAAATCGGCCACTACGCAAACACTTAACTTGATTTGCACTTAATTTTAGCTTACATTTTAATAGCTTCCGTTTGCAAATGTATTTTAACTACTTGACCGACTTTTAATGTTACTACTACAATTTTTACTTTCTTAACTCTTTACTTCTCACAGCCACTAACGGTCAACACGGCCTTAAAGGCCAACTATGCTACCCCGCATAAAACCGGACATTTTTACAACACACTATTTTTATTTTAAAATCTGAATGAGCTTATGGTTCTTATGAGCGCCAAAAATATGAAATTTGCACTAAACTGCTCGACTTGAACAGCACTTGTAAGTGACTGAATCATAAAGTTTTTTAAGAAAAAAAGATTGTCGGGGGTAACCCCCCGTTAGCCTGAATCCCGGATCAAGCCCCAAAAGTTGGTTTTGCAATATTTGAGTGATGAATTTTGAGAGATTACATAGTGTGAGCGCTAAAAAGTTTGGCAATTCAATTCCACAGACTTTGTTGTAAAAATCATTGAGATCGGATAACAGCAAGGCTTTTAGGGCTGATTTTTTTAACACGGATTAAATGGTGGTTCAGAATTCAGCCTATGCAAAATGCTGGATTAAATCCTGAACCACCATTAAATCCGTGTTGGAAAAACCAGCCCGTAGTAGCGTCAAATATATAGACCTAATCTCTTCAAAACTGTAGCTCAGCCAATGCTGTTGCTAAAACTTAGCTTGAAGTTGGTATAGATGACTCTTTGTTTACCCAAACGACTTGTAATGATAAGCCAAGCGATCCACACTCACTAACTACAGGAGCAGCCTCTGCCTGACTGTACTCTAGAATCGACAGATTGCGCGCTGTGAGTTTTAAGCGCTACGGCCCAGATCAACACGATTGAGTGCAGTGAGCGTTAAGAGTTCAAAATGCATTATATTACTGAATCATAGTTTCATTGCAATCGAATATTACAACTTGTTTATCATATTAAAAGAAAGTAAATAAAAAATTTCATACAAATTTAATTGCTAAAATAATTAGTGACAACATCTATACCTTGAGGGGGGGCACCGGCTGAGCCTTGCCGTTCTTGTCAATCGAAACGTAGGTGAAGAAAGCGTCGACGGCGCGCTGGCGATTGAAGCCGTGCTCAAACGGAACCTCAAACTCAACCACCACCTCCACCTCCAGGGAGCGTGGACTTGTGAAGGTCACGTGACCACAGACCATCACCAGGGCGCCTGCACAGCCAATCAGAGCGCTGCTAACTAGGTCGTCGGTTACAAAAACGTCACCGCAGACCATCACCATGGAGCCTGCGACGCAGTCAATCAGAGCGCTGCAAACTAGGTCGTCGATTACAAAAACGTCACGCAACCGCAGACCATCACCAGGATGCCTGCACAGCCACTCAGAGCGCTGAAAACTAGGTCATCGACTATGAAAGTTCAGCAACTATGAAACCATGCGTTACAGGCCCTTCAGCAAGGCTATCAAACAAACAAGTGTCGCTAGCTGTTAACTCTGTGCCAGATAATTATTTATTTCGTTGACATCAGGAAGGGCATCCGGCCGTAAAAACCCAGTCCTCACAAGAGCTCATAAGTCTAAACCTGAATGAAAACATGGACATTAAAAGAACAGACAAAAAAGCGTAGTTGGTTATTATTATTACCAGAGATAAGTTTAGTAGGAGTGGGTAGAATGGGTAAAAGTAGCATTACTCGTAAAAATGGATGATCATGGAGTAGGCCTACTCCTCTTTTGAAAGGCACAGGAGTGCATTACTCCTGTTTTATAATCAGCAGGCGTACTATTTTTAAGGGCTAAACTGAACTCTGATCATTACAAGCTTGACCTATCCTGTCGCCAGCACGCACCCAGCTTGACCATCTGGTGGAAGTTGGTGGCGTGCAGACACGCCGTGACCACGTTGGAGCGACAGTGCTTTGCCGACGCGATCCCGGCGCACTCGTCCATCAGCTTGAGCATCACGCCACCCCGACAGTACCCGTTAAGCGCCACATCGCTCTTCCCGACGAGGATCGACAGGCAGGTGCGCGAGTAGCCGACCGTCTCCGGCAGCGACAGCACAGCCCCCTCCATTACACTGATGTTGCCTGGCCAACCGCTCAAAGTTATATTCAGAGTCGTTGTTGTTATAGCTCCTTGCGGAAAAGCTTCTTGCAAGAAAAAGGTGATGCCCCATCGCACCAGCTGATGGTAGCTGGTGGTGGTTCCATCATATAGTCTGGTAGGCATCGTTCTGGTAGGCAGTGCTCTTTTTTGAGCTGGAACGCGCCGGAACATAGTTCCGGAACCTCACAAATAGGCGGAACGGCGTTCCATTTCCTTGGGCTGCTAGGCAGGTGGAACGGCGTTCCGGACGGTTCTGCCACCTCTCAGACCAGTCCTGGGCCTAGTCGTGACTGGACTAGCCTATGTATCACATTCATGGCAGCGTTAGCTTATTACATTGCTGGATGTATACCTAAGTGTACAGTTACAGTTACTTAATTAGCATTAATATTGTTAGCGTCATTAGTGAAG
Source organism: Chamaedrilus cognettii (assembly GCA_034695025.1). Taxonomy (NCBI): domain Eukaryota; kingdom Metazoa; phylum Annelida; class Clitellata; order Enchytraeida; family Enchytraeidae; genus Chamaedrilus; species Chamaedrilus cognettii. Next base: position 10,285 of record JAQIWG010003132.1, read on the forward strand.
CTTCGGTTCCGATTCCTCCAACAACCAGGCGGAACAGCATTCCGGCACCTCACAGTGACCCAAACCTCCTACCCAGCAACCGCAGAGAGCGTTCCGCCACCTCAGAGTTTTCAAAAAGAGCTCTGATCGTAGGAACACTTGCCTACTAATATTCAGAGTTAATTTAGGTAGTCGTAGTATGCCTAAGGCAAGGTCTTTCGAAATTGCACGCCGATTTAAAAAAGGGCCCATTTTATGCGCATTATAGCGTGTAGCATTCAATAGCCGTTCAGTCTGTCTACAAAATAAGGTAATTTCCACAGTGTGTTCCACTTCCTGTTAATCATAATTAAGTAACGCTCACGGAAAAATACACTCGCGTTTCTGCTTCTTGAAGAATGCCATAAGGCAATCGTGAAAACAGTGCACGATGCAAAATAAGAGTTTCCTATACGTATTCCTATGCCATTTCCCATATAGTTTCCTATATATTTTCTATATAGTTCCAGCTGACTTTTTTTGAAAAGTTCACAGAGCATATAAGTTATAACCAGAACAAGGAATAAGTCAAAAGAATATCCAGCACACACGTACCATTAGTCGCGGAGGGTCCATTGCTGATCGACGCGTTGGTCTGCCTGCGTGCTTCTTTCTGTTCTTTGTACGCCGCCTCCGCCGCAGCGTGCTGCTCATCGCTGGCGTACACCATGGGGGGAACAGACTGCGCCACCGTCTTCTTGGGCCCTGCCGGGGAATAAGCGACCGGAACGTACCAGAACCTTCCGTAGTTTGTGCGATGTTTCATGCCTGCACAGAAAATATTACATTGCAACTGTTTTGTTTTTTGCAGTTTAGTACGTAGTATGTAGCACAAAGACTACATACAGTCTGGTTCTGTGCAAGAGAGCCCGCGCAAAACCGCTACCCCTTCCTTAGTTGTCTTTTACAACTAGCCCATGGAGTTCTGGACTGCAAGCCAATTCTTTGTTCCCTGAGCTGCAGAAGGTTATCGCATTATGACTGCGACGAGCCTCTCCCCACAATAGTCAACTTAATCGTGCACTATTCAATAAAACAGAACTCAATGCTGCAAAACGCGACATTTTGCAGCAAGTTCTTTTGGCGGCTTTTACTTCTCAGAAATGTGACTGCACTCAATTTTCGTGTTTCGAGGATTTGGTCAAGTCGCAGTCCAAGATGGGATATTCCATCAGGTCAAGTTGTTCAGGATAGGATAACCCTTCTGGTCAAGTCGCATGGGTTATCCCATCAGGTCAAGTTGTAGAGGATGACCATTACCACTGATGATGTCCTCTGCCTGAACGTCGATCTCGACGAGCAACGAGCGAGGGGAAGTGAAGACAATCTCCGTCGCTAGTTCGGCGACCTCGCCGATCATCATCGGCAGCAGGAAGTCCATGCGTTCGATGCGCACCAGCACCGCATAGCATGGCTCTGCGCGTTTGTCACCCTGCGCATAGAAACGCGCATATGAGCAGAGTTCAGTTTAGCCCTTACAAAATAAGAGTAGCGTTACTCCTGATGCTTATAAAACAGGAGTAGTCCTATCCCTATGCCTTTCGCAAAAGGAGTAGGCCTACTCATGAGCGGAGCCGAGGAGGAGGATATCAAAATTCATTGGTAATCTCTTAACAATTGGCCTACAGTTCGATTTTTAAAGCCCTGCTTAACAGTGCTTTTTTGTTTTCCTGCCTTTTTCGAGGTAAATTCGCTGTAGGTTCGCTGTAAATTTACAGCTTACGCCACACGATTCCAAAAAGCAAGTAGCCCCTAGTCCACCATAGTCCACTTTTTTGCTGAGTAATGCTACTTCTACTCATTTCTAAATCCGAGTAGTTTCCAAAAACTATGTTTTTGGAGTACTACTCCTACCAAACTTATCCCTGCCTACAAGTGCCAGACAAGTAGCTGTGACGTAATGATGTATGTCAGAGATGCTGCTAAGTCTAACCTGGTGAAGTTTTGACAGCATTGACATTACTAATCCGCAGCTAGCAGCTACAACAACTGTATGAATAGCAGCTCCATAGGCGCGGTCGCTGTTGTTTATTGTAAAGCACGCACTGTTACGCTAATAATAGTGCAACATTACATACTTAGCGCATAAAATACTGTCGCGTTTTATAAATAATGGAAGCTTGGGATATTTTGTCCAAAAATGCAGTGTAGAGATATTTTTCCCCTAGATACCCAGAATCGATGGATATTCTGTTTTCTTTCAATGGTAACACTGCATCACATTAATATATAGAATCCATCTTAATTTTATTCAAGGAACAAAATGGGAGAGTAGTGACGACTGAGGATATTTTTTATACATTGGGACATTTTATAATGGGATCTGTGGATATTCTTATTTTTAAATGCAATCTAGCGATATTTTCCCCCGAAATGCCCAGAATCTAGGGATATTCTGTTTTTGTTCAAGGATATCACTGCGCGCAAACATAAAAAATCCATGTTAAATCCAGACACAGAACAAGCTGGCGGAGTACTGACAACGTTGTTGCAGTAACGGGTGGCTATGATGGTTCCAGCTTCTTCCATCATCTTGAGAATCGTCCCACCGTGAACGTTCCCGTACACATTCGCGTCGCTCGGCGTCGTTAGCCTGGCAAAACATCTCTCATGTAACAAAATGCCATTTAAAATAGACTACCATATTGTATATTATTTTACAAAGCCTCGCTTAACAAGATATCAATCAGTATTACTTCAAATTATCAGGACAACATGCTTTAAATCTTAAAGTCACTGCTGGCATTAGTATCAAAATGCTACTGTTTTCAATCACAATGCTAAACCAGGTTACCATTGCCCAACATGAACAATAAATTTAAAGAAAGCATGGTTCACCTCCGGCAGCCTCACCAATGATAACTTCCCTATCTGTGACAACAGGTAGCTAGCTACCTGTGTTTGAGATAGGACTTATACCTTTACGAAAATTTTAAGTCGGTAGAACTCATCTAGAGACACGTGAGACCTCAAATTTAACTCCTCGACGCGCGCAACTACACACGAACACAGGTAGCTAGCTACCTGTTGTTAGAGATAGGGAAGTTATCATTGGTGAGGCTGCCGGAGGTTGACCGAAACCGGCGCAGGCTTCTAAGGCATCAGAAACTATTTTTTCATCTAAGTGAGATAAGAGATATTTTAAAGATCCCAGATCATTTGAATAACTTTCGAATAATGACGAGTTATTTAAACACTGTGCTTGAGTATCTCCGATCTAATTTGCGCGATCTGATTGGATCATGACGTCATTTTTGTTCGGCGGCACTTCAAAACCAAATAACTCTCGATTGAGCAACTGGGCCTCAGAAGTTAGGAATCATTACAGATCTTTACCTTGACATGGCAGGTCCTCGCAACAAGCCCCTCATCCTATCCGGGCTTCCAGAGGCTTGCATTCTTTCGTTCACGTACCGTCGCTCGTTCAGTTATAATTTAAAGGCTAAAGTGGAGTACCTGAGTGGTCTACCTGTATCTAAGTTTTTCGTGCTGAATTTAATAAGAATTCAAGAAATCTGAAAACAAATCCACTCAAGCATTAAGGTTAATTGTTAATCTCATTGACCTATAATCTATTATGCTATTCTGTCCTATTAATTATAAAGTAGTCCTATAAATTAAACCGAAAATTGATAAATTCTCATGCATTAAACCGGATGACTAACGTTTGAAAATTTAAAACCGAACCTGCATTTTAAAAATGTAAATACTAAATTTTTTTTGATTTGTAAAAATATAAATTGTTTTCTGACGCACTGATATCCTCCCTTTCGCTATTTCTAGGAAAAGCTATCCTGAAATAAATAGGCCAAAACTATAACCCGAAACAATTCGAAATAATTAATGAAAGAATCCATATAAAATTTACAATAAGATGAAGTAACAGCCTATGTATCCAGAGCCTCACAATTACGGAGGCATTGAAGTGAAAGGGGGGGACGCGTCCCCCGTACCTTAAGCGGCTACGCCCCCGCCCCCATCCCCCCTGGATCCGTCCTTGTCGATCGACGCAGCATGCATTTAGCCTACTGTAGACTAGGATCTCATTCACACCGCAGTCGGTTTGTTAGCCGCACGTGCGGCGCTGCGTTGGGATTTCGGAGCAGTATACGTGACCGAGAGTCGGCATCAGGCCATCATGCGACCGCGGTAGGTTTGCTGCAACTCGATCTGTTCTCTGTCGTTGCTTGTAGAAACACCATTAAGTCACACCGCCGTACAGCCTCATTTTGCAACATTGAACCTAGCCCAGTTCACCAGTTGTAGCAAATTCGTCGTAGGCCTAAATGACATCGCGCTTACATCCATAACGGGCCTTCACTGTAGGCCTATAGCCTACGATATAAGGACTTATGTGTAGGTCCCTTGTGGATTTTGTTTGATATTCTCATTTATGTGACGCTTTCAGCATTGAGTTGGCCTAGAAGCCGCCCCTCCCCCCAAAAAACCACCAAATTAATATTTAGTTAAAGCGCCATTATAATTAAGATAATGCCTATGCATAGTCCATTCGTCGCTATTCGAAATCATTAGAGCTAATTCCAATCGATCAGATATGGCCTTATTTTTATTTTAAAGCCATAGCAGCCTAAAACCGCAAAGAGAGGGGATCCCGTATACAGTGTGCACGTGCTATTGTTATGACGTTAGTTGACCGTCAGATTGGCGCCATGGAGGGTCAGAGGTGGTCTGAGGGGACCATGCAGAGGGGCATGGGGCCAGGTGCCGTAATCACCATAGCCGCGACTGCCTAGCTGGAGCGAGGTTTGAGGTCGCGCCATCCAGGAACGCGTGCACGGAATTGGCGATTTCGCTGAAGCTACCTCAAAACTCGCTCGAGCTGGGCAGTTGTGGCTATGGTGACTACGGCCCCAGAAGGGGTTGCTTTATTTTCCATTTACATGTAAGTATACATGTACATGTAGGCCTACACGTGCATGTACAAATTGTACATGCAGGCCTACATGTACATAGAGGCTTTATAATAGCCTACATTTAAAAGCTTAGTTCAGGAATGCATCTCACGGCATGCATTTGTTCGGTAATTCTCCATCAAGGGGGATAAATGACATGAATAAGGGGGATTCATGACATTTTGCCCATTTTTGTGAGGGCTTCACCGTTCTTAGATGTCTGAATATTATTTCAATGGTTCGAGAAAACAATTCTTTGTTGTAACGTTATAGAAAATCATAAGCATTGCAAAAAATCATGGTTCTCCCACAGCGCCAGGTCTGCTTACCAAGGTGTCCCAGGCATGTTTTTATAGATATAGACAGTATTGGACGAATGTCAATTTTTGACATGTTTTATACGATCATGGCGAATGCCCTTCATTTGAGGAGTTATAGAGCGGGAGGGGGGGGGCTGATTGCCCCTGGCCATCGCTCCACCCCTCCCTGCATTTCCGCTCCTGCAGGGGTCATACATGTAGATCTGCGCGTTGCTTGGATCACTCCGGTATTCCAAATTAATCTTGAGTGATCCGCTTCGCAAGGTCTGATTTAATGCTGTTCTCTTGGCCTAGAACCTAAATTATAGACGCTGATGCAGATATAGGCTATTGATTCCTTCTCCGTGGCTTGCGCCAATGCTGATTGCTCAAGAATGTTTGCGCGTTGGCGTCTGGATCCCTGGGACCTCGGACGTCGGACCACGTCGTAACTCTCAAGCATGTACGCAGTGGTGCAGTTACAAAATTTAGTTGTTTGGGAAGCTACACATTAGGTTGGTTCTTTGACAAAGGTGGCGAAGGCTAAGTAGGGGTTAAGGGACGGCTGTGCGCTAAAAAGTTCTTCCTACATTCATGGACACAAATTATTTCGCGGTTTAAAAAAAGTAGGCATGCGTGTGATAATCTTTCGTGCAAAACTTCTTCACGAAAAATTATAGAGATGAATAAAATTGGTTAGGGTGCTGGAGTGGAGACTGGAGACTAAAACTTTCTTTTAACTTCTTCAGTTTTCTACAGTCTGCTGCATTTCTCCCGCACCTACGATTCAACCAAATGATGTTTTTCCATCTCCGTTTGCATGACATATTTTTGGTGCGTTACAAGTGCAATATATATACATACATACAGTTGAGAAGCTTTGCTGTGTCAATGTCGATTTTCGCATTGCCGTGTATCAACCACCCTTCCCCCCTCCGCTATGTAGAACCGCCAGTTGACTAATGCGGTTCAGAACAAGCGCAGCAAGCTTGATAAGTCGGGTCGTGTTTACTTAAAGAATTGTGTATCGATTTCCGCATCTTATCGGAATTGGCTTGCGGGCCTAATGAGACCGACCTAAGTATACCGACGACGGTAGCTCTATAGTCTGTAGGTCTATAGTCTGTAGCTCTATAGTCTGTAGCTCTATAGTCTGCAGGTTCATAGTCTGTAGGTCTATGGTCTATAGGTCTATATTCATGGTAATTTGATACTACTGTACGGCAGTCACGCCAAGTAAAACGCCGAGTAATACGTCAAGTAAAGATGCAAATCAGACACCAAGCAGGGCCTGAAAGTAAGATTGCCAGATTTTATCCTTCAAATAAGGGAAACAAAACATGCAGCATGCATGATTTAATTTTTGCTTTACTTTGCGTAAAAAATATTACTTGTTTTTTACTACATAATACCATTTAAGTGTATCAAAATTTTGTTGAGAGATTTACGCGATTGTAACAAGATCCATATTCAAATATGAATGATATATGCTTCTAGGATTTATTATTAGATAATATTTAGAACTTTACAAGTCAAATCTTTAAAAAAAATACTGTTTTGTTGTGATGAGATGATGAAAATTTAGGCTTGGCCCAAATAAGGGACAATTGGCGTCCCTTATGCTATTTATAAGGGACAAGGGACAAACGGCCTCAAATAAGGGACGTCCCTTAAAATAAGGGACGTCTGGCAACCCTATCTGAAAGCGTTTCTCTTTGTTCATTATCGTCGGTCATTAGAAGGCTATACATGTACTTAGGAGTTAGGACCTGCAGCTACAATGAACTCAATATTTTGATTTCCTTAAGACATTGCTACAATAGAGCGCAAAAAAATTAAGTTAACTGACATGTATAGCCTTCTAGCCTGCATCTTAATTTCTTGTTAGATGTATTATGATACTGAGATTTATTGAAACTGTTAAACTTACATTTTCATGCGTCGGATTCAAACCAATGAAAATAGCACATAAATTATCTTGCGTAAGAAAAATTGGGTCCTAATATTTAGTGTCAATTCAACTAAAAACAAACTATTGGCAAATACTATGTTTCCTTTCGGAGTTTAAGGACCGCGTGACTCGAACGGGAAGCTCTGGGTCGCAGGCCAACTTTTGTTCCCCGGTTTGCTGGGGTGATTAGATCATGACGCTACGTGTAATTGGATTTTCGTGTTCTTCTGTGTTCTGCCAAATGGCAGATGTGTGCTTTCAAAACACCCACAGTGGCCGATTCTCTGGCCTTTTCTTCATCTCGGCATAAAATTTTGATGCGCAGTAGTATCCAACTGAAAATGAATATTATGGTAGGCGTGGTTGAGTGATAGCATTGTGTGATTGCATTATTCGTTGTCAATCGGCCACTCTAATGGTAGAGTTACATCGCATCTTGCGTGCAGATTCCGAGCCATCTTTCCGGAAGAGTCATCTTACCGGAAGGCGACCGTGAAGACGTGTCTTGCCGGAAGACGGCGCTTCTGGGAACACGAGTGCGCTTGCGTAACATCTTCCCAGTAATTTCCCAGGCGTCTTCCTACTAACCACCGTGTATAAGGCATATAGGCAAGCCACTATATAACCATCGCTTGCGGGAAGATGACGAAAATTGTGAAGATTTCGAATTGGGATTGATTTTGCATTTGGAAGATAACGGAAACCCCTTCCCGGAAGATGACGCTGAACACGCGAAGACGATACATTGCATCTTGCGAACGGATTGCGGGAAGATCTCTACCGGGAAGAGAGCCGCAAGATGTGATCTAACTCGACCATAAGCCCATAGCACGAGCATGCACCGCTCAATGCTAGTCTGATTACTAGGAGGCGTATCATCGTTGTTTTTGCTGATTTGACGAGCAAACGGTTCAAATAATTAGTGCGACGATCTAGCACAGTGATTCCCAACCTTTGATCCGCGGACCCCGGGAGGTCTGGGGCATGATGCATGGCGGAAATTGCACGAAATGAAGCCAAATATAAAATATTTTCGTATAATAGGCCTATTAAAGCCAGGGCGGGATTTGGGACTAATCAGAAAGGAGAGTCA
>JAQIWG010003133.1:0-18553 GCA_034695025.1 Chamaedrilus cognettii
TAGGGGGGGGGGGGGGTGCCATGGAAGGGTGGGAAGTGGGGGAAGTCGATGGAACGGACGACAAGCATTGAGAGTCTGCCTGGGTGAGTTTCTTTAAAAATCTTTATAGCTTTATCAATTAGTCAACGTGAACATGTGGTTAGGCCTACATGCATAACAATATGAACAGGACCATGAAGGAATAGGGGCAGTCATAGCGCTTCGTGGTCTTGTATACATGTACAAACATTGTTATGTAATTGACTGAGCGATGGATGAAGTAGCAAGAAAAAATCGGACATGAAAGAGAGAACTGTATTCTGGATGAAAGTCACACAAATCGGAAACTAGGACTGACTGCCTCAGGCTAGTGGCTGCATTGTAGCTGACCTGTATTGTGGCTGATATTTAACGGTCTTTAGTACTGTAGCCTATCTGTTACAAAATAACAGCGAAATTATAAAGTTTAAAAATGGTAATGCGTGAAGCGAAAAAACAATGGCCTTAGCCAGAGGCTCATGCAGTGCTAGATATTGTGCTAGAGTATGAATCTCTCATTCGTCCCTATTAAGTTTTTCATTTCATACCTTTCATAAATATTTGAATAATGCGCATTTTTAATTACTCAAATTTATATATCTTGAATATTTTACAGGAATATAATTTTCATAAGTTTATTGTTTGTGTCTTGCCTGGTAATCACATGAGAAAGGATGGCAGATTTGAGAATATGCACTATACATTTAGCAATAGCATTGACAGTTTGAAGTTATATAAAGATAAAATCGTTACAATATATTAGTGTTAAAATGGTAATGATTAATTTCATGATTGTGATACTTATCAAAAGCGATCTGTGAGATACTGTCAAACATGACATTTTTACTGCCTGTTATTTTCGTCTCGGTTTGGCCTCCTAGAAATTTCTCTACACTTCTGAAGACTGTCCTGTGGCACTGTGCCCACTATATATTGGTCTATGCAGTGCTATTTTCGCGCATATATGTAATTTTCGCGTGTTTGCTGATTCACTAAGTTGAGCAAAAATTACATGCAGGGGAAAATTTTATGTTTCGCAGTACATAGGTGGGCTCGCTACAAAACTGTTCATATAATATCTTTCAGATGATTTGTTTGCCATATCGGATAGAGTTACATCAATTTACTATTACCTTAGTTTATGCTCAGCGTGTTCTAGGTCTTACCAGCGTGTGGGGAGTGGATGCAGTAATGGTCCACATAGTTGTAACCTTGCAAGTTGAACTGCTCTTTAACAGCTCAAGCCTTTAGCCGAATATTGATGTATTGATCGATGGTTGTCAGTTTTAGTGCCATCCTTGGGCTGGTTTAAGTACTTCTCTGTGTCAATGACATGGTCTGATTCTTAACGATCAAGTTAAGTGTGGCCTCATCGACAGTAATAGCACAAACTGCTAAACTTCTAATCCTAACTTTGTGATTCGTTGTTAGCAGGGAGGTTTTGTCAATGGGTTGGGAGGTTGCTTATTGTTTCACCCCCGTACCTCAATATTTGGACTGTACGGCTCCCCCCCCCCCCCCCGACCTCTCCGACTCTTGATAAATGAAAGGGTATGTTTCGTCCCTGAAAATACTACGCTTTGTGTAACTTTTTTGCTTTGAAAAAATGTATTTATTTAATTTTCTTAAAATTTGCATGACCCCAGCTGGTTCTCTTAAGGGAAACTAACACCCCCCTAGCTTCAATGTCCGACTCCCCTATCGTCAAGAAGAATAGTATCCCTGCCCCCACCCGGCTGTTGGTTTGTCCCGAAGAGGAAAAAAGTGTTCTTTATGGCTCGAAATGTCGACTCTCCTAGCTCTTTTTTGACAACCATGCTGGTTGTGAGGCGCTGTGGTATAGTGGTTAAGGCGTCGGAAGAAGTCCTGGTCGTGCTCTCGACCGTTGCACGTGATCTATTGATCTTGTTGGTGTCAGAAAGAGCATCCAACCCCGTAAAGAAAAACACTGGTAAACTTTCTCGATGGACGAAAGCATCAATAATGATCCATTGCCTTTTTTTTTATTTTCGATCAAATTTTCTTAAAATTTACATGATCCCTCTGTTTATAACATTACTGTTCTACATTTAGAACATTACTGTTCTAAACATGGACATACAGAAGTTGTTAACGTGTTTGTCCATAGATTTCTCTCTGTCGTTGTTCCTTGTACTGCGCTCGAAGGTTAATTAAAGATGTAAGAATAGAGACATAAAAAAGGTACCGTAGCTAGTTAGCAAGTCATATTAAGAGACCATTAATAGTTCTGAGGAGTTTTTATCAAATGTCTCTTACACGAATAGTCCTAATAAAATTGTGCTTCATTGGTATAATCCTTCGTAGTATTTCTGTCTACAAGCGTTCTTGAATTATATAATGAATTGTGGACCTTCCCGCAATATAGCTTCTGTCTGTACTTGTATTCCCGTGCTTCTTGGACCTGTGTAGCTTGATTTTCACGTCTTTCATATTCTTGATCACGTAGGATGATCATATTCTTGATCATTCTATTTATTCTATTTATTTATTTATTTTATTTGTTCGTGTTCATTTCTACCATTGAATTGATGAATTACAGTTATCAATAACGCGAAATATTTCTGTCTATAGATTCATGGAGGACGTCATGCTGGGCGACATGAGCCCCCATTCATCGGGGGCGGGCGGGGGTCCGCGGGGGGGCCCGTTGCGCTGTCGCTACGGGTGGACGCAGATCCCTCCCCCTCTCTGCCAAGCCCCGCCCTCGCCCCCTGGCGTGCAGGTGCTGTACAGTAACCGGCACACGGCGGCCTCGCGCGCCTCGCTGCACGCGGTGGGGCGGGGGGACATCAGCGAGCCGGACATTGGGGAACCGGAGCTGAGGCAACAACGGTCCGTGTAGGCCTATGGATGATGCACGAATGAGCTTTGTTTTCTGATGGGTTTAGTCTATTGTTTTTTCTTATTTTGATGATTTTTAGTTTTACTCATTCCCAAAATCATTTAATCTACAAAGCCATCACAAAATATATGAGAAAAATAATTTTAAAAGACCACTAAAAATACGATATCATCCTTCGGAAGCCTAACATGTAAAGAAATACGGGATATAAAAGTCCTACATGGCATGTACATGCATGATAGCGTCACATAAAGAAAAAGGAAAAAATGAATAATAATAATAATTATATGTTACGGTACATAATTATCTATTTCAGAATTATGTACCAAATACAATTTAACATTGATTTATACTAGTATATCATTTAATAGCAGTCAGTAGATTGCTGACACCATCGTTGGATGATGCTAATTGACCAATTTAGCTGTATTAAAACAATTTATTATCTAACAGTGGTCTGTATAGATGATACACAAATTTAGCTTTATTACGGTTTGAGATAGAATTAGTTCAGTTGTTATATTACTATATTTGATATATTAAAGTGGAGGGGATCGTTGGAAAGGGGACAGAGAAAACATGGAAGTGCGCAGTAGAGGGCGATAGGAAGGAGCGAGGCATAAATAGAGAGATGGCAAAGGATTGGAAGTTATGGGGGAATCTCATTGTGGAAAACGTCTAACCTGTGCTAGCACGGAAAAGTGGCCGTAAAACGTTCATGACGATGATGATGATCCAAGGGTCGGATTTGTGCAAAAATAATACTCAGGGTCAAGGCATTTCACTTGAACTTTCTGAAAGTTACTCGCGAGCCAGAGGTAGGGGGGTGAGCGTTTTCAGCGGAGATTTTTCAAAACTTTGCAAATGTATCACGTCTTTGGCCAGCGAAGCTCAGAGGGTGGTTTGAGATTTGATTGAGGAGAGGGGTTGAACTCTCCCGCCCGCTACCTTTTTTTATGCAGTGGCCAGGGGGGGTCAAGATTTCGTTGGGAGGGGGTTTATCCCCTTCATCACCCCCCTCCCCTCCCCCACGGGGCTGATCTGACATTATTATTGTTTTATTCTTTTATTAATAATTTATTTATTATGATTGATATTACTCCACTCAGACTGTCGAGTCAGATGAGTCTGACCTCTGCAGGCTGGGGAACAAAGAATTAGCTTGTAGCCCAGGGCTCCTGGGCGAGTCGTAAAAGGCGACTAAAGAAGGGTGAGCGGTTCTGAACCGGCTCTCTTGCACAGAACCGGACTGTATATAGTCTTGGTGCCACACACTTTCCCTAAACTAAAGAATAGCAAAAACAGAGTGAGTTGGTATCTTGCTACTAAGTGTTCGAGGTCCGGGGATCAATCCCCGCTCCAGCTCAACAGAGAATTCAATGCTTTCCAGTCCCAATTCGGATGGGTCGTTAATTGAGATCCAAAAGACACAGCCTGCCTATCGGATCAGACAATAAATTGTCACAAAAGTGTGTCATCTCTCCCTGCTACCTGCACAGGTAGCCTATAATATCCAGCAGAATCTGGGCACTCTATGAAGGCCTGAACTCAGCTGAAGTTCAGGATTCAAGTGAGATAACAAATCTTAAAAGGCTGTAAACTCCCTCATTGGAGTAAAGCCAGAGCATGGATGGCGGAGTACGCTGACTTGCTGGGGTTGAAAAAATAAATAGTCTGAAAAGACTAAAGACTCACTCAGCATCTCACACTCAGACTGTTGAGTCTGATGAGTGAGTTGATATCTTGTTACTGCTCTCAGACTGTCGAGAGTTAAATGAGTAAGTTGATATCTTGTTACTGCTCTCAGACTGTCGAGCTTGATGAGTGAGTTGATATCGACGGAGCGCGACTACATCTGGTCGCTGGCATACGTCATCGAGCACTACGTGCCCGAGATGCTTCGTGAGGATATTGTGCAGCCCTTGCGCGGCAAGAAGAACGTCATCTTTGAGAACATTGAGAAGATCCACGACTTTCATCAACAATACTTCCAGGTACTAGAGCTTATCACTGGCTCACTGTTTAATAAATTAAACTCTAAAAACATAAGTTTTCAGGTGAATCAAAAGTAAATTTCGCAAAACAAGCCATTGTTTATTAGAAACCACACTGATACATTAAAATAGTGTGACAAATAGAATGCACTTTACAGTATGTCTGATGATCTTTTGGAGATACGGTTACGAGAAGTTTAAATAAAGTTGGACCATTTTTTCACTGAATTGCCTAACATTTACCGATCGATTATAGAAGTCAGAGAGTGCAAGAATGTTCCTACTGTTAGGGTTGGAATATATTTGCTCACACATTTTCAGTTTCAATTTTTTTAGCTCCGAATATACAACTGCATGTTTTCAGATTTAAAACTACACACACAAATCATCTTTTACGATTGCACATTTCAATTTACAACGGCGCATTCTGTGCAGAATTGCACGTTAAAATATCCATGCATGCAGGAGAAGATCGAACGCTGTCAAGACAAGCCTTTCGAACTCGGCGCGTGCTTTCTCGAACACGTGAGTTTGACTCAACAACGTTCTTCTTTTCTTCTTCAGTGATTTATTTGTGATTTTGTAGTCCACATAATATAGGTCTTCTTGGAAGACCTTCACGCGAGAATTGCGAGACGCTTTAACCACTGCCTATATAGACTTGGCTACATACAAAGGCCGCGTATCGGTAGACGATCTGATTGAGAGGGAATCATATACATTTTTGTCTGACCAATTTGTTTTTCTTGCATCCTCTCTTTTAGTATGCTCGTTTTGTAACCTGGAAGCGAATTTCTTGGTTACAATTTTGAAAGAATATAAATAACAAAATTAATATTATATTATATATACATGTTGGATACAGTTGCATTCGTTGTGTTTGGTACAGGAGTCAGACTTTTATCTCTATGCCCTGTACAACAAGAACAAGCCCAAGTCTGACGGTCTCATGACGGAATACGGGGCGGAATATTTCAGGGTACGGTCTACGCATTTCCACCTTCCATGCTTTATTTAGAAATGTATCTTTTATTTATGATTTATTAAACGATTATATATAATGCATTTTCAAACTTTATGATATTTATACAACTTTCCACATGGGCATTAAAACATCTTCATTTAAATTTCTAGAATGAGAATTTAGATGCATGAGCTTTACAGACCTTTTTTGTAAAGGCTAATGGGGCGCCAGCACTTCGAACATGAAGTTACTACAGGTCTTCATAGAAGCCAAAAACAGATGTCGCTAGCTTCTAACCTCCCTGTCAGATATTTATTTAATCTAGTTGACTTCAGGAACGGATTCAAGTCGTATCAAGAGTACATGTTAATAATGACCGGTCAGTTAGTAAAAGACTGCGTCCAATAATTATTCCATCGGAGGATGTGAGATTTTCGAGAAAAAATTTAACCTTGTGCGCAACCTTTTGGGCAAAGCTTATCAGCGCTGGTGGGTAGTTATCAGCTCGTATTCACCATAGCCCCTAGGCATCACAAGCACTGCACTACTATACAGCATAAAGCATATATTTTACGGTTATTGTTCAATTTCACACATTTTTATCATCCTGAACTGAGCTGCAGCTGTGCTGTAAGCGAGCAGCACTGTCTATGCCTTTTTTGGAGATGCTCTGTGGCATGGCCGTCCAGCTTAGACGGAACGTTTGTGATAATTCTACTTCTTCCTTTCATTGTTCTCTTTTTGCTAGACAACTTATGGAACGCCGTGTCATGGCCTAAGTCATCCCTGGAGCGCTGTACACTCCTCGACATTTTTAGGCGCTGGTATCTCCTTCTTTTAGTCGACACTAGAGCATGTTAGGCCAAATCAAGGAAGAATATAGAAGAGGGGGCCAGGAAGATAGCGAATAGGAATGATAGACGATTTGATTGGGAAGGAAACGTATGGAGTGATGAAGAGAAAGGCCTGGGAAAGGTCGGAGTGAAAAAGTTGGATGCCAGGGACCTACCACGCGGCAGTACATCGGAGAGAGAGGTATTTAATTTAATTCGTTCAATTATTTACAGCGAGGCGCTGTGGTATAGTGGTGTAGTATAATTAAGGCGTTGGACCTTGAGTCCAGAGGACCTGGATTCGAGTCCCGGCGCCGGCAGCTACGAAACCATGGCGTTACAGGTCCTTGAGCAAGGCTGTTTAACACACAAGTGTCTCTGGCTGAGAACCTCGTGCCAGATAATTATCTATTTGGTTGGGCGTCAGGAAGGGCATCTGGCCATAAAGACCCAGCTCCAGCAGTCCTCATCAGGGCGCAAAACGTCTAACTGTGTGAAAACATGAAGATTAACGTAATAGACGTCGACAAAAAAAGAGGTTAGTGAGTTATTTGTTGCAGGCAAAGCAGCGTGAGTTGAAGGACAGGATGAACCTGAGCAGTTACCTGCTGAAGCCCGTCCAGCGCATGGGCAAGTACGAGCTGCTGCTCAAGCAGGTCATCAAGGAGTGCCCCGAGTCGCACCCCAGCCACACAGACCTCAAGGTAGTTTAACCCTCTAAGCTCGCCCTCCCTACTCCCTGCACATACAGGTCTATAGTTGAAATAAATAACAAAAAAGATAATTTTAAATGAATTTATGTCTATATTTCATGGTCTTCTTCTGACCGTGACTTGTTTGACATAACATTAGTGAACGTGCCCAACTGCCCATGCAAAAAAAAATTTAAGCCTATATAGGCTATGCAGTTGTTTTATAACTGGAGGAAAGTTGCTGTTATTAAAATGTATTTAGCCAATCTTTAGTTTCCTAATTTATGTAGCTCTTGCAAAGTTGTTGAACATTTCTTTAGCTGAAAGAAGAATTACTTTCTAAGTTGTTTTTATAAGCTATGTTTTAATGTCGTATTGATGCTGTTAAGTGGACAATTTAGTTGTTGTGTCACTGGCAAAATGTAGGTCCTTGTGTGCTAGACTAAGCATTAGACTGCACTAGGCTACTAGACCACTCGTGCCGGCGTGGTCTAGTGGTATTGTCACTGGGCTGCCGTGCAGAGGTCAAGGGTTCAAATCTTGCTCTAGCTTTGTGGCACATTTTAACAGATAATTTAATTTCTCGAGCTTGCTCGGGCGCAATCCAGATGGAACGTTTCATTGAGATCCGAAAGAACAGCTGGTCGGGAGATCGGATCAGACAAATTGTCACAACATTGTGTCACGTGCCCTTGCTGCTTGTAAGGTGGCCCAACATCTAGCAGAATCTGTACAGTCTACGAGGACCTGTACTCAGCTGAAGTTATGATTCAAGTGAGAGAATCAAACCTGAAAAGGACACAACTCCCCTATTGGAGTCAAGACAGAGCATGGATTGCAGAGAATGTAGAAATGCTTCAGGTTCTATTAAAAGCAAAAAGGAAAGGAGATGCTTCTAAGTTGTCTTAGAGTTTTGTGACCTTCGTTTTGCACTACTAAGTAACCTAAGTTACTTTAATTTATTGATGTTGATCAATGGGTCTATGATGTCTGGTTTAATGCTGTTCTTCAGGCGGCGCTCGAGATGGTTCGCTTCCAGCTGAGACACGGCAACAACCTCCTCGCCATGGATTCCCTGCGTGACTGCGACGTACGTAACTTCGTCTCTGCGGCCATTTTGTCAAATGCAAAAATATATTTTATATTTTTAAGTAAAGCCTTGACCAATGATGCAACGATTGTGGTATGTTATACGTTCGTTATGTCAATACATGTGCATCCGAACGCTGCTTTGATGACAACGAGATATCAAATAGAGCCTGGGGAGGATATATGTTCCGTATAGGCAAACTGTATTGTTGCTGAGGTCTCGAGACCTCCTTGATACTGTTGTCTCGAGACTAAAACCTTGGTAAAACAAACTCGAGTGATTGGAATCTCGAGACCAAGGTCTCAAGATCACACACATACAGGTAAAAAAGAACTTATATAATATAAAATAAGTAAATAAATATGTTTGTGTTGCGCGTGCAGGTAAACGTTCAGGAACAGGGCATGCTGCTGAGACAGGAACAGTTTCTTGTGTTCCACGGCCGAAGGAAGTGTCTGCGTCACGTCTTCCTCTTTGAGGAGCTCGTGCTGTTCAGCAAAGCAAAGCACAGCTCAGCAGGACACGACTTCTACATGTACAAGCACAGCATCAAGGTATTTTCGTCAGTAGGGCTTACAATAGTGTTTAAACTTGTCGTGAGTGTAATGGATTCAGAGAGAAATTAGCTGAAGATGGAAAATAATATGCAATGAAAGCAGTGAAATGATGATGATGATCAATGCTGCGCTGAATCATGTTTACAAACCAATTTGGTTCACTGGAGGATCTGCACTTTTTTGTGACACAAAATTTAGCTGATGCGAAATCTCTCAAAACATTTCAGTCTTAACAGGGGCCGAACCCACTGCAGAATGAATTGGGGAGGAACTACTCCTCCCCTGAGTACAATGTGTGAATAAAAACTCTACCCCAGAGAGCAATGAGTGAAAAAGAACTCTTCTTCAGAAAGCCATGGGTTGAGGCACAACTCCATTCCAGAATGCAATGTGTGGGCACAACAACTCCACCCCAGCATGCAATGAATTGTGAACAACTCCACCCCAGGATCCCATTGGGGGGGAAGAACTCCACTCTTGTGTGTAATGGGTGGATCAGTCATTCTGAACGTGTCTTTTTTAGAGTTAGATATGTTACAAAGTCTGATATTCCACTGCTGTGCCACACGCGCAGACCTCTGACCTCGGTCTGACGGAGACGGTCGGCGACAGCGGCTGTCGCTTTGAGCTCTGGTTCCGCAAGCGCCAGCCGGGCACGACGTACCGCCTCGAGGCGTCCTGCCCCAATACCAAGGTGCTGCACCTACCATGTGGAACTCTCTTCCTCTTTCACTCTGCACTCTGCACGTTTTACCCTAGTGTCGTTTCTTTTTGATTTAATAACACATCTTTCCACCATAGATTCCTTCATTCTCTGACGGACACATGGACAACCGACCCGGCTATCGTAGACTCTTCTATCCAATCAATCAATCAATATCGGACAACTTATATAGCGCCGTAACATGACCTAAGTCATCACAAGGGCGCCGCTTTACGGTCACGCCTAACCAGTCTAGCTTTTGTTTTGTTTTTTTGTAGTTTAGGGACTGTGTGTAGCAAACAACAACAAGCAAACTACAACAGTCTGGTTCTGTGCAGGAGAGCCGGCACAGAACCGCTCCCCCTTCTTTAGTCGCCTTACGACTCGCCCAGGAAGCTCTGGGCTGTAAGCTAATTCTTTGTTCCCCGGCCTGCAAGGGGCACCAGCCCAGCAGTTCAAGCTACTGTCAACCACTGTCACCTAGATGCACAAATGGTGAATAGAATGCTATGCGCTATGGAAGAGTCAAGCTCTACATGTACACTAAACTATGGATGGTTTTCGTCCGGGTTTGCACTAATGGATGGCTGCCCACATACATTGATGGTTGTCCACAGCGAATGGAGGTCACCAATGACGTCATTATATGCCGAAGCGGACTCTAAACCCATCATTGTTATTATTAATGCAGGCGAGCTGGACGAGCGACATCACGCAGCTGCTGTGGAAGCAGACAGTGCGCAACAGGGAACAGCGCCAGGCGGAGATGGCGTGCATGGGCATAGGGAGCAAGCCATCGCTCGACATCAAGCGCAGCAAGGACAACATCAGTGACAGGCTCGTCGACATCCCTGCCACCAAGAAAAGTGCGACTTCCGCTGTCTTTTTAGCAGTTTTATTTTTATTTTGTTGCACTTCGTTTTCTGACTTTTTTGACTTCTTTGTAAATGTTACAAGAGTCAGTTTCACATGCTATTCTACATTCTTTCATCAACCACTTCCATTGGCAGTTCTACATGTAAGCCAAATAATAGCAGGTTTCCTCATTTTATGCTTTGGTCTCCCAAATATTTTGTCATTTAGTTTGTGCTACCTATGTAGTATGCCGGTAATGGTAAAGAGGCTTGAATTGTGGTGGTTTTCACATCCCAGGTTATCGTGGCTTCTACACAGGAAGGAAGAAGTCATATTTCTGTGAACAAATTGCGTCGTGACCGTGGCATTGCCAGAGAAACTGTGGCGTCCCCAATTTATAATTCTTGCAGCGTCCATGACCTCTTTGACTTTTGGTTCTGCCAATTATAAACTGATACATGCCACGACGAAGAGAGATCCCCGATGACGTCCCTGAATGCCGAAACAGACTCTAAAGTCATTGTTTTAATTTTAGCATTATTATTATTATTATTATTATTATTATTATAATTGTAGCGCTGCGCGGACAAAAGACGGGCGCTCCTTCTGACGACCGGTTCGGCAAGCGTCCCCATTCGCTCATCTCCCTCAGCTCCTCCTCCTCCTCGGGCAGCGGTCGCTCGTCGGGCTACAGCAGCTGCCTCTCCTCTGTGCACAGTGGCCTGGGGCACCCCCAGGGGTCGGGGCCGGGACAGGGGCAGGGGCTGGGGCAGGGGTGCGGCCCAGCGGGAAGCGGCTGCTCAGGGTATGGCCTCGGGTTGTTGACTACAACAGAGGAGTCAGCGCAGGAAGTGGCCGAACTGAACTCACTGCCTGGAGGTATATTGCTTTGCGTCTTGCTTCTTATCTTTCTCTTGCAACTATGCTGCTTGCAACTTGGAACTGACTACCAAGCTAACTACATCCATCCTAAATGTTAATAGGGTTACTGTCAAACATGATATTTTTGCTGCATGTTATTTTCACAGTTTTGGCTCTCAGAAATTTAGCTGCACTTAATTTTTGCGTTTTGAGGGATGCCCATTATATAGATAGCTTCTACGTTTTATTTTTGTGCATGTAATTTGCACGAGTTTTACCGATTCACGAAATTCGTCAAAATGGTATGCACGTGAAAATTTCATGTTTTAAGGTATCGCATATAAATTTAGTATATATTGCGAAAATTATGCACTCTATTATTATTGTTTATTTTTTTGGCCGTTATTTTTGTGACTTTTTTTTTTACTTCTTTCTCTTTCTGCTCTTTCGTATGAATATGTGGTAGATGATTGATGTGATGTCCTGAACTTTCTGGAATCTATCATTTTAAAATTTCTTTAATTGATATGTTTGGCCCTGTCTCCCAGCCCAATCTCCCAGCTAACTTCTGTAGCAGCCATGTGAGCAGGTTGCAACATGACTTTTTTGTGAGATATTGTGTCTAGAAAAATAAAGCAGCAACTGTAGAGATGTTGCTAGTAACTTGTTGTTTGTTTATAACACTCAAAGTTTTACAAGCATTTTACACTTCATTTCGGAGAGGGTTTGACTTCGATAGCCAGCCCCTACTTTTCCTTTCTATCCAGAAGTCACGACAGTGGGATGTGCTGACGGATACTTTTTTTCCGCCGTTCAGAACTCATAACTGGGGGGAGGTGAAGGGGGGTGCTGACAGTGTTTTTTGAGGCTATTGTTAGCAGTGCTTACCCTTCTCTGACAGTCCTAGGAGACATTTGACATATTTCGGGGAAGATTCTGCACATTTTTAAGGGGTTTATATATTTTGGGAGGGTTTAGACTTTTTCTGACCAATTTGAACCTCCAAAATCCTCCCCAGTCTACGGCTTTAGAGGTTGTGTAAGAGAGTGCAAAACTTCACTATATATTGCAGGAATAAGCTGTGCTCATAAGTTAACTAACTTCTGATTGAAGATGTCAATTTTTCCTGAAGTCTCTGATTTAGCTGCACATTTGGTGTGCACTTTGTATAGTTGGATAGGCTCGTGTGACACATGCATCGTGGTTAAGGGGAAGGGTGAGGGGTAAGGGGAGATTAGATTTTAGCATGTATATCGCAGCAACAAAATAATTGGCAATGAATTTTAAATATTGTGATGCTGTTATAAATCGTTATGTAATCATTATACTACGATGGATGCAAGGGGCAAGTTCAATGTTTAATTTCAGTCGGAGCCAAGTTGTCGGTCATCGACGAAGTTGTGAGCTTCAAGGCTGATCCAGACTGGTGCACAGAACAGGACACCACCCAAACATCCAGGCTACCAGCTACGCAGACAGCTGGAAGTACTGATACAAACACACAGGCAGACACTTTGACATCTAGCGCAAGTGAAACAGATACCAAGACTGGTACTAAGACAGATACTAAGACAGTAACGCCATGTGCAGAGCAATGCAATGCTGGAACCAATACAGTGCAGAACACTTCCGGGGCGGAGCTAGATGCTGTCAATCTAAAAACAGACGCCAGTGTAAACACTGAAGAGGCGGGACCAGATCCAACCAATGAGACTTTGAGTAAGGGTGTTGACGGTCTGGGGACAGAGCAAGAGACGGCCAATCAGCTGTCGGATGCCTGTACGCAGACGACACTCAAGCGGCCGCCGAGGGTTGGGCTGGGCGACTGTGTGGAAGGGGACCAGGCTGTCAAGGCATTGGTCAGTTAGCTTCTTACTTATTTGATAGTCTTTCTGATTTGAATTTCTTTCTAGATTTCCATAGTTATATATAATAGCGACATGGAAGTTATTTTTGTTAGTTATATATAAAAAAGGTAAAGGTAAAGGGTCGCATACTCAATTAGAGCTTTGCTCGGTGCTCATCTCCATTCATTAGGTCATGAGCCCACACGGCTTTGATAGCCATTGCGCTAGTAGCGTGGCAAGTGCTACGTAGCGCGTGCGGTTACCTTCACAGACACAAGGCCTGCTACTCATTTATAATGGTTGGCTGAGTGAACCGAAGCAAGTGCACATGAATTGCTTGCTCAACACAAGCTGCTTGTCCAGGGCTGTTACCCGGCAGCGAGCGGATTTGAACATTCGACCTTCCGAGTGAGAGATGAACGCTCTATTCACTGCGCCACCAAGCTGCACTTTGTAACTTATTTCTCGAACGAACTGGCATATGTCAATAACTCATCTGATTCTGTTTTTTGGGCCATTTGACACTGATTCGAACGTAAATAATTTTATGTAAGTTTTGTGTGCAATATAATTTGATCAAGATCCACACTTGTATTTCGTGTTGTTTCAGCTTTGATGTTACCGCTGGCGTTACTCAATTCAAAGTTTGAGTGAGGACAATCGACACTGCCCGCCATCTACATTCTATATTCTAACTTTTCCTTATTGCGTGAAACGTTTCTGCCTTTGAATCAGTTTTATTGTTTGTCTCTAGGCATTGGTACCACCCACCTCTGTTGCGTTAGCAAGTCTGATTGCCTTTGTAAGTGCTAGTGTATAGCCCAAGTGCTCTTAAATGTAGTACAACGGTACTTACGATTTAGCGTATTATTCTGTAGTCACTAAGAATGCATAAATAGTGAAGTTTGTGTAAATTTTTTCTACAGTATCTGACTACGTTTAATTCTTTTCGATTTTGATGTGTCATCTTTGAAGCTTGTATAGATTTGATAACTGTTAACATAAATATTTAATAGAATGGTCTCTATGGACACTGCTTCATACAAGATGCAAGCTTTGCTGTCAGCTAGTCGGCCAGTCCAAGCAGTCTTGACGCTGTTGTTATTGGATTGTTAAATATAGCTTTAGTTCATTACGTCTCATGTCAATCAAAATAGGCTTTTCAAACTTTGATTAAGTGGCATTTTTTACTTTTTTTTGTACTTGGGGGTACTTTGTACCGGTTAGTACAATTGCATGAAGCCTGATTTAATGTTCTGTGACAAAAGTCAATAAGTAAGCCTGAAGTAAAACTGAATTAGAAGCCTCTGAACGCAGTAGAAGTGTGTTAGACGACATATTCTCGCATCATTTCTGTTGCCAGATCTGCCCAGACGGTTTGCCGTTGTTGTCATGCAAGGGTTGAACAAGAACATTAAGGCGTTAAGTTCATGGAAGTCGAAACAGATGTTTAACTCCCGATTATTGCAATAAATCTTTTTGTTTTGCAATACTACATTAATTTTAAACTGCTATTAATATAATCAAAACCGTACTGATTAAATAGCTATTTTCCTAAATTTAAAGTCAAAGGTATTTTTAAATTTAGTAAGCCATAAAATACTGGGAATTTAGATATTTGCTTTATTTTTTACTTTTAGCTTAATTAATTTAAACATCCCTAAAATACGCCTTGTCCCGATGAAAATGGGAACACTCGAAACGTTGTCATAACTTGGACAAAAATTATCAGATTGATCTGAAATATTGTACACAACAACTCGAGCCTTATTAACACCAATCTGCAAATTTGTAGACAAATTTGAGTCATTTTGTCAAAATTATGCGCATTTGAAAAAAGCACTGACGAAGCACTGAAGTTTCCACATTAGTTGCTACTTAGGCCTATTGTGTGGCTACAGCCTAGTGGCAAAGGAGCAATTCACAAATTCAATCACAATTGATGTTCAAAGTGCCCTTCTTGTTCGCGTACACATGACGGAAGACGGGGACGCCACTGTTACGGTGAAATTACACCTTTTGGTCAAAACGAAGGAAGCCTTCAAAACGAAGGAAGTCTTGTCGTTAAGGATCATGACGTCATGTCGGCTGGACGAGTTCTATAGTAGTCTATACGACTTTAGTCCTTAACGACAAAACTTCATTCAAAGGTGTAATTTCACCATTATGGTGACGTTTTGACCGAAAGGTGTAATTTCATCATTAGATTGCATGATTTATGATTTACGATTAGACGACAGATTAACGTCAGTATGATGAACGCGCTTCTCCCGCAGAGGCAGTACATACCCTATCTGAGGGACAGGCGGACAGAATTATGTCTTCTGTCAGATGCATGCAAACAGGGAGGACACTTTAGACATAATTATGATTGAGTTTGTTAACTGCTCGTTTGCCACTTGGCTGTAGCACACGAAACGTAGCATCCTATGTGGAAACTTTATTTTGTCTACTTTTTTTCAAACGCACATAATTTGGACAAAATGACTCACAATTGCCTACAAATTTCAACATTGGTATTTCTATGGCAGTTATTGTGTAAAAAATTTCAGATCTATCTGATAACTTTTGACCGAGTTATGACAACGTGTCGAGTGTTCCCGCTTTCATCGAGACATGGTGTAGAATCAAAGTTAAAGTCTCTATGATACCTACACCCCTTGTTTTCAATCTCATGACATTTTCATTTATTAATTACAAGTATCATGCTTATTCATGGATATATGGTCTCTGAGGTGTGCAAAAATCAAATCTATTTTTGTAAAATTATTTCTGGATTTATCTAATTCTGTAGTTTCTTGCATTAATTATATGTTGTTATTTCTATTTTGTGTCTGTCTTTTGTAGCAACTGTTCAAAAGTCAGTTGTTAGACTGAATTATTATATTGTGTTTATTCGCATTACGGCTGTGGAATTTAAGTTCAATTTGTGTATATGTAGCTTAAAAATTAATCAATGTCTGTTTTTTTTTTTTTCTCACTGTTGATGAAGCCAATGATTTTATTGTCATTCATCACCATGTAAACTGTAAATTCTGTTCTGGGTCATAAAACGTGTTAAATTTATAATGGTATTCAAATTTTTCTGACAGTGGATTACATGAACTTGTGTTGAGACTTGAGATTGAGTTCTACCTTTAGCAATGGCTTGATCATGTTTGTTTTCTTATTGTTGAATGGCAGGGCAATACATGAAACTCATTGCAGTGCCAGACGATGGTAGATTTAGAGCAGATTCTACAGACGTAGAACTGTGTTCCCACCTTAATCTTTATCTTAGCTTAGCAGACAATTTAACGGCAGCTCTTAACTGCCATTCGAAAAAACTCGCAATATATTTATAAATTTAAAAACAAAACAAATTTATTTAGACTTGAAATGATGTTAATTAGAATTCAGTGTAGAAATATTGACAGAAATAGCTTTGCTCAAAATCTATGACCTTATCTTAATTTAATGACGTCGTATATAAATTTAAATGAACAAACAAAAAGCTTTATTGAATGGCAGTTATGGGCTGTTGTTAAATTGCCTCCTAAGCTAAGGTAAAGATAAATGTGGGAACAATGGAACGACTCCACTCATAATCCTGATCCTCTGTCGCCGAATAGAAATATCCCTGGCTAAAAATATTCCTGGCCACAATATAGAGCTTAGCTCTAACTATTGAGGTCTTATTATTGTTGTAGTTTTATAGAAGTTTGTTGCTATAACCCACCCGGTTACGTGAGATGAAAGCATATCAAAATATTGAATCGTTAGGCTATAGCATTATTCCGATAAGAAATATAAGAGAATTGTTAGCGTATTGTATATCATGTACTAATTTGAAAGATTAATGTCGCGTGAAATTTTACCGCAGCTCCAGTTGTTCATAATTTCACTGTTGATTTTCTGTAACGGTGTAGTAATAATTATGTATCCTCAAATACATGCGTTAATGAGTTTGTACCGATTGTTTCTTGCTTCCAATCAATGGCGTTGAAATCGCATTGTTTAATTGTTATTATGGTAGGCTAGTGTTCTGTGGCTCGTTACTTATCAAGTTTGTATATTTTCAGTGATTAAAATATTTCATTTAAATTGATATGTTAATTTACAACCTAGGTTAGTATAGCCTACTATCCTTATTATTATGACCGATTCAAATTGAGTTGAGCAGTTAGGCCCTATCAAGCTCATCAACAGTTCCATAATGTTTTAATTTGTATTGATTCTTCAATATTCACTGGCATCCACACATCCACAAAAAACATGACGTCCACAAGCAAAGTTTATCCACAACGAGAAAAATTGGAATCCACAATAAAAATTTGCACCCACAAGAAACCAAGCCATCCACAAAAGAACATGACATCCAGTAGAAAAGTTTACATCCCAAAGAAAAGTCGAAATCTACAAGAAAAGTTCAACATCCATAGAATAACAGAATGTCAACAAAAAACATGACAGACACACAAAGACACACAAAAAATTCACTTCTACAAGAAAAGTTTAACTTCACAAGAAACCTTTACATACATATACACAAAGCGTTTACAAAAAACTTATATCCATATAAAGTTAACTTCCACATGGTTCATGGTTCAAGCGCTAGACTAGTAAAGTTCCAGACCTAAATCTGCTTTGCAACAACTTATGGAGAGAGAATAGAACTTAAAAATCAACAGGCTAGCGAACCAAAGCCGAGGACAAAAGCGAAACTGAAAGCCGTACTGAAAGCGCGCTGGGTTAAATAGCTTACAGCAGAAATCGATGGCCTCGCTAATGCCTTTCTTGATTAAATGCATGCTTTCAGTCCCGGTTTTGGCTTTATTACTCGTGATCTTTTCACAGAGCCATTTTTAAGTCTCGACCACTCCTCAAGACGGTAAAGCAGATTTAGGACTGGGTCTTTATGAGTCAAGCGCTAAGAACGTCACACCTCGAAACGTTTCTAGTATAATAAGCGTTGGATGAAACTTATTTATTTTTCGACTTTTGTCACACAAGTTTCATAATTTTTGAATGCCGATCTTTTTCAAAATTCATGGGTCTGTGCAAATTATCTATCGCACCCTGTATATTCACCGATCACACACCGCTCAACTCTTATTCGCCATAGGTCAAAAAAATCATTAATATGTAAGGGAAAGAGCCCTCCTCACAAATGGATCTAGCTCAAACGCCTGAGCATATTGTAACGTCCAGTTGAACACAAACTGCCGGTTGCTCGACCTCGATTTGAAGTGCGATTTAATTTTGTAGTCCGAATTGACCAATCAAATTATTCGATA
>JAQIWG010003134.1:0-18552 GCA_034695025.1 Chamaedrilus cognettii
CTCATATATTTTAATTGGTTAATTCGGACTACAAAATAAAATCGCACTTCAAATCGAAGTCTAGCAACCGGTCTTAAATCTCTTCTTTAAAAATGCACACGAATAACCTTGTTACACATGCACTGCCCTCGATAGCATCCCTCATTTAGAAAAAAGTTCCTCCTTCAATCCTTCAAATTTAATCACTATTTTGTAGACTTCAAATAAATCTGCCCTTAACCTTCTCGTTTCCAAAGTAGTCAGTCCCAATTTCTGCAGTCTCTTCTCATATTTCAATTCCTTAAAACCTTCCACCATACACGTAGCAGGCATGACGTAGCACAATTGAAATAGCAGTGCTGTTTTTTCCCTGTTAAACCGTTAGTACGGATGGAAAGGACTGACAAGTCTGGTAATGAGTAGTAAACTATTATAAACTGTAATGGGTCACGGCTGCCATAGGTTATGGTCATAGGTTATAGTGCCATGGTTATTTTGCTGAATGATGACAAAATATACAATGATAACGCAAGAAGAAAACGTCGGAAAAGAAAAAAAAGAAGATTTAATAACATTTTCATTGATGATTTGATTTTTAGACCGGAAGTGTAATGGCGTCGTGGGAAATTTAATTTTTTATATTCACTTATATATTTATTAGGTAAGGGGTGTCACACGGTAACTTTTTGAATGTGACGCTTCTGAATTAAATAAATGTAAATGTCATTATTTGGAGTACTTTTCGGCTTTGAGATCATCTGGACAAAAAAATCGAGATTTCTTTTTTGACGAATATCGTCACGGATATCTAAGAACTACTAATATTATCTTTCTAGGAAATAAAATAGAGGCAAGCGAATAATTAAGCTTTAACATACTTATTGTTGCCATGAGGATGATCAGCTGTTGATAACTTAGTTTATACTTTGATCTCTGTGTGAAAATACCGTACTGTACCATTAATTTATTTAACGATATACTTTCGTTTTAAAATGCGTGCGGATTGCGTGTATTATTAGAGGATGGACAGATGGATGAAGGAACTGCCGCTGCAATGCATGAAGGGAAGCAGAAGCCTCGTCAGAAGATTGACGGATCGCCTGCCACTGCCGGCCACACAGAGAATTCATCTCCATGTAATTAACGCGTATTGATTCATTATGTAGATGGCGACAGTCCACAGATAGGTTTTTGAATGCTTGGATAAGCTGATCCAAACTAAACATGCTTCACAATGATATTGATATCTCTTCGAATAAAAAAAAAGCATTTTTTGATTTTTAATCCTCTTTTTACACATATATTGAAGTTATATATATTTATTTGTATAATGATCTCAGTTATTTATGCCATTCATTGTCAGATTGTGTCACCACTGTCTTGTTAGGGCAATGTAATTGATAAATATTGATCATTTAATTTTTGACCATTACCTTACAATAACGGTTAGTATGCTGTTTAAACCGACTATGTTAGCTGTTAGATGCCTCATAAAAACCACACATTTTGAATTTGAATTTTTTGTGTTGGTGTTTAACAACGTTCTCTTGACTACAGCGCAGCCAATACTGAAGCTAAAAATTAGCTGGAAAGTCCAGTAGATGCAATAATGTCTGACGAATAGAATTGTAGTTGTAAGCTGAGCGATTAGTTTTCATTCCACATCGAGCCAGACTGTTGACTAGAGTGATATGTATTTGTTTCACTATCGCTCAGAATCGACATTCGCAACAGTTCACACTGTAGGCCTGTCTCTAGGAATCGACATTTAGAACACAATGCACTCAGTGCCGGAGTCGAATTCTAGACATTCAGCTGCTGAAGAGTTAATAAACAATTTAAAACATATTACTGTAAATGAAGCGGTTCTGATCCGTATTTGGTGACTAGTATATATTATCAAAAGTACCGACAATTATGTATTGTAGTCAGTAAGTGAGCTCCATCTCAATCTCTTTTCCTTGTTTACAGTCACAGAACAACGGTGATTATCGGCAGTTGGTGAGGGAGAATAGTGTCTCCACACTGGGCTCGGACGGATACACTTCCAGTGGTTGTGATTTAGAGACTGCGCTAGCTACAGCATGGCAGGGTCGGCTACTCATGACACTTAATGACCTGCCGTCAATGATGACTGGGGCAGCTGCAAAGTCTGACATTCTGCTGCGGTAAATCTTTTCGTAACCTATTTGCCTCTTTAATTGTATTGTAAATGATTGAAAGTTGCAGCGATGGTTGTTAGTTCTGTATTTGAATGTCAAGACTTTCTTCAGGCTTTACATGTCATGGCTGATGATGATAATTGCGTGCAATGATGAACAGCTTCGATGTTTTGCTAATTGAACTCTGAACACGTTTTAATGTTATTTTCTGTTATATCTTGATGTTTGAAATTATTCATCTTATTTATATTATGTTTGCATATTTATTTAAGTTCAGTGTGACATTTTATATTTCTTTGATTAAATTTAACTGAATCTAAATCAGATCATCTCAATCTGATCACTAAAATGAATCATCTTGCTCATATAAGTTATGTTTGCGTGAATCTTTGAGTATGGCATGACATTTGTATTCTTTTTGATCAATTAGATTTAATCTTGCAGATGCCAGATGTTTGGTGACCGGCCGACCCCGGATGGTGCGGTGAACAGCTCTAGCCTGATGAACGTCGAACCATCCTCCCACCCATCGCGTCGTTGCGCCTGTAGCTGCGGTAGCTCTCTCACTAGATCTGCAACCGCATCATGCTCCGGAGACCTTCGGGCTCAAGGTGTTTCCAGCATGGTTAGCGAACTGAGCCTGTGTAGTGAAGAAGTCTGCGCTGCATCGCCTGTAGATCACAGATCGCGTATGAAGATCAGTGAGCTTGAGGAAGAGGTGGAAAAGCTGCGACATCAACTCGCGTTCTTTGTCATGGCACAGGAGCAGGCAGCATGTAGGTGTTCATGTATGCGATTCATTAGCTTTATTGTTACCGCTGCTTTTGTTGCTCTTGCTTAATTTTTGTTGACAATATACTAAAAAATATATTCACGACGATAATTAAATTTTAGAACTCTTTGGCACTGATAATAATAGGATTTTTGTTTTGCTTTGAAGGCTATGTATCGGTTTGGCATTGTTGTTGCGCTAGTTTTAAATAGTTTAAAAGTAAATGAGCACTGCTTGTTTCAAAAATTATTAATACTGAAAAATGGTGTATGAATTACGCGCGCATAATTAATCATTATTTGGCATGCGTAGTAGCTTCATATTATTACAGTAGTCCTACGTAATAGAATTTTAGATTGTGTCTGAATGTGACATGCTTGCAGCATCCAGTAGGGATCCATTTGAAGTTCCCTCGACACCCAGTTCGACCCTTATAAGAGCACCGTTACCTCCTCCACCGCCTCCTCCCCCGCCCCTGCTGATTCTGGACAATAGTCGGAGTGTCATCGATGCCATTCGGGAGGTCAGCATTGTGGATGCTTTTTTCATCAAGGTGTCTTTGTTGTATCTCTTAATTTGTAGCAAGTTTTATGTGATGCAATATGATTGACAATTTGTATAATGTGTTTTGATAACCCTTTGTCATGTATGGCAATTATTTTTCTTTAAAAAAAAACCGTACGGTAAGTTGAACATTTTAACTGTTTATGATATTTATGTTGTCTTTCAACATTGTGGCACAAATGGATACTGGTACATTTATTGTATGTTTACGTGTTATGTTGATTGGTGGGTGATGATCCATTTTACCTGTAAAATGTTTTTCTTTTGTTTTTGTTTTTTATTTCATTTTCTTGATGTAATTATGTTAATAATTTTTTGTAAATTTTTGTGCTATTAAAAAATTAATTATTCAAAGGGATAATGGTGATGATTATTGTTGTGACTAAGCAACCTTACATATTCTACTCTATCATTCATTAACATAATCGCATATGAATTTGTTGCATTGTGTAAATAGCAATCCTGTTGAATGCATGTATGTAGTAAAATTTATGTGTATACTCAAGTCCATGCATTTGTTGCTCAGAAGCGGAATGCAAAGAAGGGTGTGGTGAGTGGGATCCAAGCCGGCCAGCCTAACATGACCGAGGTGCTAAAGGACATTGGCGCTGTGAAACTAAAGAGAACCCTCAAGTGAGTTCTAGGTTCTTGGAGTCTAAATTATTTGTAGGCTTCTTTTTTAGATCCGCAATTATATATTTTATGATGATTTAATTTAGTGAATTGGTTTTAATATATTAAGAGTCTTTCAGCAATAATTATCTCTGTCAACTGTTGAAACTTGCAAATATATTATTTTTTAAGCGCATCAATGAAGAGATCTGAATGTAGGTAAGGTTTAGTAAGCGTATTCGCCATGAATGATGATTGAATGCAATTTTATGCTTAATTTGTAGCGGGCAGGCGTAGCATTATGCGTGAAAATTGACTATGTGAGAGAGGTTGGTCTTCCGAGTTTTAAAGGCTGAGCAGTTGCACTACGCCTGTTTTAGACTCGGAGTAGGCGTATTGCAAGGTGTATTGTATCAGGGCTAAGTGTTGCCTTGCGTGAACGTAAGAAGCCGCTTGAATGTGGTTGCAGGTCGCCGGGCGGTACGCCTCTGAAGCGGCGAGCGCTGGAGCGTGACGATGGCACTGACCCCTCTGCTCTCATTGCTCGCGCACTCAAGCGCAAGTTCGCCAACTGCGCGCCCTTCCGCAGCCCCGACTCCCCTGTCGCTCCCGAGGGGTCACAGCAAGGTCAGGGATCAAGCGGGTGGTCCCCCCAGAACACGCCTCCGTCGCCGCCCCCCAAGCGAATTCTTGTAAGTAGTTTGACGAGTTAAAAACTCATATTCAGTTTGTGCGCTATTGACGTTTGATGCGAGTAGTCTGATATCAATGCAAAATGCAGCTTGCTACAGTAGAATCGAGAATAATTTGATGGTGTTATCCAGTGTGTTTTCAATGCTTCTTTTGACGTTTTGTTTCAATTTCTTCTAAATGGCAGTAATGTTGTGACTTAGTGCAGTTACTTTATAAGTCATCTTTTTTCTCGGTACTACGACAAATTTTCTCTTCGTTGTTGTAGTGCTCGATTTTAAATATGTCGTAGATAATTACGGGCTCCGGGTCCGAGATTTTATTGCCGTACACGGCAGCTATGAAGCCTTGCGTTACAGGCCCTTCAGTCTGGCTATTAAATACATGCTTGAAGTGTCGCTAGCTGATCATTGTCCAAGGTAATTTATTATTCTGGGTGGCGACAGAACCAAAGGATCTACAAAGAACAAACAAACTACAAAGAACCGAACAGGCGACAAAAACCCAGCTTCAATATAAACGTCTAATCTGTGTTAACATGGACACGGTGTTACAGTCCTGCCTGTAATGCATTAGAATAGACGTCAAAAACGATGATGATGATAAGGAGGTTGTATGCCAGCGACCTGCCGTTTGGCAGTGTACTAGAGAGATAAATTTGTGGCGTTGCAGTTCGTGACTGTAGATGCTTTGTTGTTTCATGCTATTGCTGTACGAGTGGCATTGTGTTTTAGTTTGGTCCTCACTTGCTGAAGTCGAGTCGTCAGCGTGCTACCCAGTCGCGTCACCCACGAACCCCTCCGCTGCCTGTTGTTGCAGAATAGCTAGCGATTAGTTGCCGTTCTGTGGCACAGAACTGAATGCTCGTACTTGCTTCTTCAACATTTATGCGATATGGAGTGTCGCTTTATAATAGACAGATAGATAGCAGTGGAACTGAGAAGTATCATGTGCCTTGGATTTTTGTTTTGAACTCTGGCCTTCTTTGTGTTTGCTGTTTCTTGCCCTCAGATGTTTTTTATCCTTTTCATTTGCAAATTTTACATAATTTTACATCTTAATGCAATTGTGCAAGTGCAATTTAGTAAAGCAAGGCTCTTATGACGAGTATTCGTAATTTCAAATACCAAATTCTTTGTGCAATACTTGGTTTTTTTTATGTCTGATCGCTGTATATTTAGACGGATTACTTTTGTATTATTTAGAACTTCTGTGTATGTTGTTTTGCATTGTTGTTACTTCATTCCCCTGGCATGAGCCTAGGAGAGTCTTGACATTCGATATCATGCCAGTAATAATTGCTTCAGTTAACGCCTCGATGATTGTGTGCAGTTTGATAACAGTATTCATTGGATTTGTTACGAAAAAAATCAATCTGCTAAGAAGAGGTTATTTTTGCTCAGAAGAGACTATTTAAATTGTCTAATATATTTTAGCATCTTTGGTTTAATTATTTATTGCCGTATGTGGTATATTTTCTGAAACCATTTGATGAGAGGCTTGAGATTGGCAAGTGACTTGTTTAAACACTATAAATTTTACATGTTTGGTTAACTGGCATATTTTATACTGTCGCAATGTAAGACTGGACACTACAGTAACGGGTCTCCTGGGACGTTGACAGTTTTTATTTTTTCATTGTGCTGCTTTTACTTTTTACTTTTTAGATACGAGATTTATTTTTAGATCATTTTAAAGTTCAATGCATTTAATATCAACGTTGAATAAATGGAGGCACAAGACTAAACCATTGATGATATATTTGACCCAGATGCAGAATGCCAATATGCAGAATTTTTTTGTTGCAAAACAGACCTATTTTTGGTAACAGGCAAGCTTTTGAATTTTAGCATCATTTGCAATGAAGCCTAGAATCTATATGACGTCAAGATTTTAATTTTTTCCAGTAGGTGAACTTTTGATTGATGGTATTTTTTATGTCATATCATGTGTTGTGATACAAATGCTATCTGTAAATTTGTATGCAATATGGGCCAATTATATGGCTATAGATAATACAATACAAATATTTTGTATTTTAAACGCTTTTGTCTTAAGCAGTTGTTGTTAAAGAAAATAGCATTTTAGACTTGAAAGTTTTTAGTTAAGTTAGTTTTGATCCATTTTTGCTCCTGATTATTGATCTTAAATTCAATTTTACACAAATTTTAACTTCTATGCTTTTTCGGAAAATAGTGCGTTAGCAATGATAGTAAAAATGCATGAAGTCATCGTCGCAACAAATCATTTGCATATTTATTGATCCTTCAAGATTATGAAGTTTGTTATATTAATACTGATATCTATCAGTATTAACATAATTTATAATTCAGCTCATTTATATGCAATTTATTTAGTTGGGTAGCTAAAATATGCTTTTGAACTATTTTTAAAATTTTAAAGTATTTTTCTGACTGTTTCATTAAACGTCATGACAAACAACTGCCAACAAATAGTCTTTATTTGTTCAACACTCAGCTTTGACTATAACTACATTTGTAACTTCTACAAACCTCTGAGAAGATGCACAGCAGCACAAAATAATCAACATTTGGAATGTCACCAACTATACAAGTCTTGTTATTGATTGCAACAGTAAGTTATATCTTTTTGATTCCCTGCATACAACCTACTTGTTTAATGATCCTAAGCATCCATCAGATGTCATGGTAAGTAGTTTCGATTTTTTCTACTGTTATGACCATTAGTGTAGGCTACAGGGGTCGTTCAATGTAGGATGGACGGCTTGCTCTGAAGACAGCTTTATTAGCATAACTTTTAAAGGCATGTCCTGTACCATTTGTACAATAATAGAGGTTTCTTAGTTCTTACACCGAAGATTTCTACATAATATCTTTGTAACAAGCAGTGAACTGAAAATGAACTAAAATATCTGCTTCATGCAATTTGCATTACGTTTTGCCATCATCACTGAGAGTCTGAGACCAGTAGGCTATTGCGTAACTCAGACACTTTAAACCATTCATCAAGCTAATCTGATTGTGCTTCGACAATAAAAGAAATATAAAATCCAGCAACTGTCAAATCGTCAAACTAGCGCCACACATTATAGACAAAGCTTTACAACCCAACAGTGAAGTTAGTTGAAATTAAAAGCACCAGACCGTAATAGCACTGGCCTATTACACTACAGACGATGCATTTAAACCACACGTTTTCATTGCACTATAAAAAATAAACAGTTCACAAACAAACATACAAAAATAAACTCCCCATTCTAAAATATACAGTGGTGCTATTTGTGAAACAAGAGGAATAATTGTTTCATGGATGCTATATTTTGTGTCTAAAGTCTACAAAAAAAGTACTGAGAGCCATTCACATTACATTCGCAGACATAAGAAAAAAACAACTTAGTTTTTTAAGATTAAAAAAATTCAAGTTTTACGTTACAAATGAAACTTAATTTAATATGACAGCTGCAGATACTGGTACAAGGTTATTAGACCGTGACATTAGGTTAGTTAAGAATAATACATTACTGTACCGACATCCTCGATGCTTATTAATAATCTCACCTTAGCATTTACTCGCAGTTACATGTTACATGCACACAATTTGAGTTGTTTAGCAACGTCGGAGTATTTAGTCTGAGTATGGTAATCTATATCAGCAGTAGCACACGCGTTATCTCTCCACAATAATATAAACTACTGAAAATTCAAACGGTACTAACGAAACTGTCAATGCTACTGCGCAAGTTAAAGAACTCGGCCGTTAGGATTTCATCTCATCACAAAAATGAATTTAGCAGCACGCAGCCAGCATGTTGTAACGCATATCTCTGCCGTTCTTTGCAGCCCAGGTGTGAGTTAATACTAATGCAACAACAACTATGATTGAATAATAGAAAAACCAACGTTTAATTCTTTATTTAGATGACCAGTTTAGAGGCAATGTATTCAATTCGTAGCAGCGGAGGAAAATGCTTAATATTAAGACGTAGCGTGTCACGTTGATCTGTGACACTTTAGCTTCCTACATACTAGGCTTGTTATCAACATTATTTTTGAAAAATATCAGCAGATATGAAGCTATCCGCAGCTTGTTACTTGGACTGATACTATTTCTGTGCATTATTGCATATTTTTATTACAACAGTTCATTTAGGAACCTGAAAGAAATCTGGCAACATATGAAACGTATTAACACACTTGAGAATTACAGGGTTCGATCATTTCGATGAAATTCCTAAGAAAAATGAGTCAAAAACTCATAAAACAACGCAATCCCGATTAGCCATCATTTGAAACTAATACTAACCGTGCCCCTGAGGCCGTCTCACCTCTATTATGCTGTCTTTACATGGCGCAAAGGGGCGTTAAATTTTACATTATAACTAACTGCAAGAGCGGGCAGTATTCATTGCCGAAAAGTGCACAATTGATATTGGTTTTTTAAATGTATACCATCAACCTATCCCAAAATCGATGGCAAACAGTAGGCTAACACTTGCTGTCGTAATTCAACGGCATTTGATCGTTTTCAAGCGTTCGAAAGGTTGCGCACACTACTAGTAAGAACCAGTACCATGATGTCCATATGAATTGCAATTATTGAAAAGTAACTTTACATAAATATTGACTTCTATATCATTTAAATCTCTGCAACGCGATTATGGAAAACCTACCAAATGCTATTTACCAAATGCTATTTACCAAAATTGCTAAACACCTCTGAACCCTGTAATTCTCAGTGCACGACAAATTAGCATGTCGCCCACACAAACGCCAAACGGTTGCCATGACTACTAGACTTCCTGTGAGTCGGCCATGTCGTGCAGCAGCGGTACGACCTCTCCGTCAGCGAGGGTCGTTACCACGGTGACGGTGCGCCGAGCGACGCCCTTCGGCGGTCGGCAGTGGACGTCGACGAGCCGGGATATGGGCGAGATGCAGCCGCCCAGCTGCTGCTGCGTCGACACGGAGGCCTGGAGCCGGTGGACCTTGGCCGAGGTCGAGGTCAGCATGTCGTCCGCCACTACACCGCTGGCTGGAGTGATTAACAATCATCACTAAGTTAAGGCAGTGATGACTCGTTCTATACGTTCAGATTATGTGCATGAAATTACTGATTGCGATCGGATTTCTACATATGATCTTGTAGCTTTGCATTGGTACGGTTTACCAGTTAATTAATGCATTATCTATGAAAATACATTACGATTCTGAAGATTTACTGGAGCTTGCTGCTGCAGCAAGCTCATGCTAAGACCGGCTACACTAACATAACAATAGAGATCATTCTTCAAAAGCCAGTAATGCTCGAAATCTTAAAATCCAGTTTATTGCAGACATTTCAACCATCACTTTGTAGCACATAATTTTTCGTCAGGCACAAACCTTCAAAGTATTTGATTTGTTTCGTTGCGCCACCGAGCGACGCAGACGACAGCACCGGTTTGACGCCACCCCATGCGGGCGGCGCCGCAGACACAGAGTTTCTCTCGCGCGGCAAGTCCCTATCGCTCAGCCTCAGTGCGTCCTGGGCGCCCCGGCACCCCGTCGCGTGCCCCCAGCTCGCCTGGACATCGGGAGGAGGACACGCGAGCGCGGGTGACGCGAGGGAACTCGACCGCTTCCGGTTGGTCTTGCGCGCCACGTCGTCGTCAGTGGTGAGAGACCAGCGTGGCCCGCCCACCGTCCAATCACAGCGCGGCCCGCCCGTCTGCCAATCAGACGAGTGCACCCGCGTCAGCGCGAAGCACAGCGATCGCGATGAGCTGTTACCCCCGCCACGGGTTCCACCACACTGCTCGCCACCCCCCACCGACCGGTTGCTGCCCCCCCCGCCCCCCCGCGGCGACAAGAGCCTCGCGGCGCCATACGCCGACTCGACGCTGAGCAGCGCACGGCGCGCGGACGTCGGAGTTTGAGCAAGTTCCGAGTGGCGGCGCGGCGTGGCGCAGCACTCGGGCCGCGCTGGATCGCCCTCGTGGCAAGACAGACTGGCGTCGTTGAGACTGCAGCGCCGCAGCTCGGCCGGCACACGGTCAAAACAGAAGTCCCCACTGAGAGGGGAACACTCAGCAAGCGACGCGAGTCGCGTCAATCCGGCGCTTGCACCGGGTTGAGCCCCTCCCGGCGCAACGACGGTGTTGGGCAGACTCGAGCGCCGGTTGCAGCAAGAGTTTGGACGTGACGAGTCGATCGGGGTGACATCTGTCGGGAGGCTGTGCCGTCGATGCTTGCACGCCTTGGCCCTGAGACTCCGGTCCTCCGTCGCGCCCTCCCTGCTCCCCTCCCCCTCCCTCCCCTCCCCCGCGCCCCCGTCCGTGCTCGAGCTCGACGCGTTGGGGATGGACGGGTCAGAGTTTTCTTTGTCGTCCTCCCCCCCGTCACCGTCGTCAAGCTTCAGTGCAGAGTTGACGTGGCCAAGTCTCGGCGGGGGAGGAGGGTCGGCGACCGTGGCTAGGACGGTGAGGACCTGCGAGTCTGCCTCGGCGATGGTTGCGTCCCAGCGCAGCTTGTTGGCCTGCAGGTGGCGCAGCATGCAGCGCGTCTGGGAGTTGGACGCGTAGCGACTCCACTCGCTAAACAGCGGCTCGACGATGAACGACGTGAAACCTGCACACACCAAGCAGCGGCATTAGAGCAATATACCAATGTCAGTGAGATGCAACTATTAATGTCGATATCAGTTACTATCGGTGCCAGCTGAAGAACGTATTTGTTGTTCTCAGGGTCAGTGAAACTAGCTGGGTGTCAATGATTTCATAAAAGAATACAGTTGATAGAAATTTTTAGCGACAAAGAATATTTTTTCTGACCGGTGCAGCCTTCGCTCAAACTTGTTTAAATTGGACTCTTTACCCCATAAGCCAATGCAAAGTTTAAATTAGATCCAAATATATCACTTGATCCGGTCAATCAGCAGAGTCAAAACCAAATCAAAGATCCATATCAATTTTTTTTATTAATCCGTGATTATTCAACTCTTCATCGAGCAACTGAGGCTTAATCTCTCAATAACTGTAGAATAACTGCATAATTTTTCAATTGAGAAACCTTTTTGTATCTTGGCGACGGAAGTGATATTGCGGTCACAGGACGGAGCCACCTGAAGCGCCAACTTGCGCTCCCAATCACCTACCACACAGAAGAACCAAAATTCAACTTTGCAGCACAGCAATATCATCGTTCAAGAATAACTTACAATGGGTTATTTACAAATGTAGTTTGTACAAAATGACTTAGCAATTAATGTAACTTAAATACAAAGCAAACCTTGTCTAAAGAATTCTTGGCAGATGAGTTCACTCCAGCGCTGACTCAAGGGCCATGGACGGCAGGGATTGCAGATGTCAGCACACTTCAACGCAATCTACAATCACAGAAGAATATCAATAAATCAACTGTGCCGTATAGGGTTCAAAAGATAGTAGCGTCTATACATAAAAATAATACGCAGGTATTGGAATTAAATTATCAAATCATACGTTACAGCCCCTTCATCAAGACTGTTAAACACACAAGTGTCGCCAACTGATAATAATCATCGACCAGGATAATTTATTATTCCTATTGGCAACAAAAAGAGTATCCGGCCGTAAAAACTCTGCTCAAATATAAACATCTCACCTGCGTTAACACGGAGATGGCAACATAAGAAAGAAAATAAACAACAACGAGTTATTATTATTATTATAGGTCATATAGGTAATGGTATAAATTAAATAATAACAAATATTAAATAATCCTAGAATGAAACCTAAAAACATTGCAGTTAATTTGCAGCGCTGAGATTAAATGATGCAAGCACGTGAAACTGAACGAGGATAGAATGTGCTTCTTACTTGAAGGATGAACGTGCGATGCTGACTATTATTGTCAAGATTGAGCGATCCCTTGTTCATATGATCCTGCATCAACCAATCAACAACGTAAGTTGTAATAATTTCAAAT
This sequence comes from Chamaedrilus cognettii, assembly GCA_034695025.1. Taxonomy (NCBI): domain Eukaryota; kingdom Metazoa; phylum Annelida; class Clitellata; order Enchytraeida; family Enchytraeidae; genus Chamaedrilus; species Chamaedrilus cognettii. The sequence goes on from JAQIWG010003134.1 coordinate 12,705, forward strand.
ATTCATTATCAAATAAACATTTTACACTAAAAAAGCTTGAGCATGTTTGGCACATTTATTTCATCGTTGCATATTTGAAAAGCGCTCTCTTGCATATTTTACACTGTTCTCTTGAAGAGAACATCAACCTACCGGTCTAATTGTAGAACAATAATGAATTTGATTCATTATTGATCTATGCGAAAATATGGATATTAACAGATTAGCCGGTTAGTTAGTATTCAGCATTATGATTGTAAGGATTCTTAATTAAATTTCAAAATGAAATTTGGAACACTTAAAATCAGTATTAAATTATTAAATAATTATAATTCTCGTGTTTGAATGTCTTGTTTTATTTAAACACGGTGTAAATACGTCCACACGTACTCTGAAAGCAGCGAGAATCTCATGTTGCCGTGTGATGTCTGTGGCAAGAATCATCGACCTAATCTGAGACGTCATTGCCGCCCTGCAACATCAACACTATGCTATAGTGCTATGCAGTGTAATATGAATTATAAAAAAACAAGCAATCTGGGGTTACGCTGTTTAGTACTTTTAGCTAATGCTTATTTATTTTCTGATTGCCTGCTACTTGGCTCATTGTACACTATAGTTGAGATCTATACAAATTTTTTGTATATATCCCTAAATCTCATATCATTTAGATTTTCAACTATGTATTGTTGAGTTGTGTGTACTGTGTAGTCCATTCAACAGTATGACTTGTATATTATAACTATCTAAGTTAGACAACTGCGTGTCGATGTTAATTTAGTACCAGTAACCAATATATAAAAATCATCAACAATGTGCATCTCATCTAACAGTTTCATATCAATTTTGCTTCTCAATAGCTGCATTCTGTCCAAGCTATAGTTCATGACGCATATGAAACTCAAATACATATATTGCAGCGCTCATTCTCATTTCAATGCACAAATATCTGTGCCATTCAATCTCTAAAAAATTTCACGGACAACGATCAATTTTCAACGGACAAATTTTCAATCACAACGATAAGCTACTTTTCATCCCTTAACAAGGCTACAATTGGTTATACAATTGCAAAAAGCTACCGGAAGTCGACTTCAAGACCATAAAAAACCAAGATCTAGGCCACAAAAGAACCAAAGAGATTATAGACGAGAGGCCATCTTGATTACCAAGCGTCCTTCGGTAAATGCTCGAAGGCCCTCGACTCTCGCAGCACAGACAGCAAGGACTGCCAATGATGGTTCTCTAGCACCGAAACGTTCTGTTGGAAGCAAGAGCAACTTGATAAAAGCGGCAAATTGTAAGTGATTTTACAATTTGTTAAACCAAAAACGGTCTCAATTTAGCACTACATATATTATTGGCAATATTGGTCAAATGAATGATAAACTTCTAAAGATACGTGATTAGGCTAAAACTAGAAAGTGTAGCCCTTTAATTATTCAAAACTAAAAAAAAGTTGACCTGAAAGTGAATTCGTTAAACAATACAGTCATAATATACATTACATTGTTATATATCACTAAATTAATTCGTTCATTTCTAAATCCATATTCATTTTGAATTTTTTAAAACATCAGGGGTTTGAAGCATTTCATAAGTTAATATTATGCTCTACTTTCATTCTCAGATAATGCTATACTTGCAATCAACATAACGTTTGATACAAAACTGAACATAAATTTTAAAACATTAATATATGCAGTAAAAATGTTGTGACATTTTGTGGTGAAACTCACTTTATACAAAGCGGCGAGGGGATTTTCCGTGGCGACTAGAAATGCCTGGTTGACGCCAGGGTGATACAGGTCGTGTCCGGCCGCCGCCAGAACAGCGGCCATTTTGTCTGCCGGATGGAGACACCTCGACATCTGCAATATGAGCACAAATAGCATACTTACTTGATACCATAACAATTTAATGTGTAAATGTCAATATAATATACAAAAAATCTGATGTATACTCTACCGTGATAACAACTTAACCTGTTACTTTAATAATTTACAAGAACTTAAAGCAGTTAGCAATTTTGACCAGAAAATTCGTAAACAGATGAACAATTGAGATGGAGGGTGACAGACTAAATCCTGATTGAGAGGCCCATGAATAAGAAAGATGAGTAGAAAAAAATAATACAATTTAATTGCATTGTAACTTGCAAGTGCAATTAAAGACGTTTGTCAAGGAAAATGTTCCTAAGTGTCACCACTGGCCAAAGACATTCGACCAAGGCTTTAAGTAAAATCTATGGATCACTAAACGTATGGCATGATTCATGAAAGTATCTTAAAAATATTTTACTCGTTTCAATTTTAGAATTCATATATCAATACAGTAAGAATATTAGAAAAAGAGTTGAAAAAGAACATTTTGACGAATTATGAAAATGTCTTCGGGATATTTTAGTAATTTAAATTTTATAATTAATCGCAGAATGCAGCAAGTAAGAATATGAGAAAAAATATGCAGTGATCAAATTATACTTTATGCATCATTAGTGAATCAGGCCAGGCCACTGGTTTTAATCTGAGTAGCAGAAGATGCGCTACCTTTGACTCCATCATGTTGCAGTGCATGGCTTGCACAACGTCCGCGGCGTGCATAGAGTTGTGATATGGATTCTGCGCGTAGTACCCGGCCTCAATCAATGCTGGAAATGAAACAAAAATACTCATTGAACGCCATATTGTCAACTAAAAATCACATTCTTTTGTGCTTTAGCCATCAGATAATAATATCCTATCTAGCTTAATTAAAAAAATTATAGCATAAACTACAAAACTCATTACCAATATAAAATTATGATTCGAATTGAATTGTGATTTGATTCACATAAAATCATACATGAAACGTCAACTGAAATATTTAGAAAAAAAACAATCACTCAGGGTTTATCAAACTTAAAATATTACAGGGTTTTTCTAACCATCACTGTAAACCTTCTATACTGTACGCCAGCAAGAAATGCATCACACTCAGAAAAATTCACGCTTCAAAAACCTGCAGAGCAAATTTTGACAGAGGCTTACTCAAACATCGCATCAGCCGAACGACGTCCAACCGGAAAGTCTTAATGAACCCGTATTCGTGAAAGAGATGGAGGGATAAGTGAAACAAACTCCGCCCTGGAACAAACCCAATAAAAATTACGCCTACAAACACAACAACATTTTAAAAAGATAATGTTATCTTAGTGACTCATTAAATTGCTCACAAGTCAGACAACAAGTAATCACTGCAGACTCAGCTGCTGAAGGAAGCCGATTCTCGATGTATTCAATGATCTCAACCCAAAGGAAAGTACTGTAAAACATGAAATCTTTGCTGCATGTAATTTTTGCGATTTTGGCTCTGAGAAAATTTCCTGCATTTAATTTTCGCTTAATTAAGGACTGCCTATAAATAAATAGATTATGCAAACGTTATTTTCACGCATGTAATTTTCACGAGTTCGGCCGATTAGCGAAATTCACGAAAATTACATGAGTGTGAAAATTTCATGTTTTACAGTAATCACTTCAACAATAGACCTCAAGACGAAGAGTTTTGTTGGCTTAATTAATCGAAGAATGAAACTGTGACGTGCGAACGATGATCTGACTGTACATCTGATCCACTGAAGCATGTTGAACATTTAGTTCGGAAAAAAAAAATTGCGTAGAAGGCACTATCGTCTCTTAAGAAGACACAATTCAAAATGATACACTTAAACGACAAGAATGCACTTTTAGAGTCTTCTAACACCTAACACCTAACACCTAGGCCTACACGAAGTCTCAAGCAAAGGTGATTGTGAATTTCTGATGAATTCCTTAATTTTTCAATTTTTTTTTTATGGCTCAGAGTTTAAAACCCGTATGCAAAGATCCGGGCATTGGCATTAAATTGTAGAAAGTTGGTGACAGATTTATTCATTTCTTAGTTGCAAGCCGTAGGTCAAATAAAAGACGAACCGTTTGTCAGCTGATCGAGAGAGAACACATTGAAACTCCACCGATTGACAGACACAAGAATCGCCTGAATGCAGAAATGGGCAGAGCTATAATTGAAGCAAAACTGAACCTGCATAGAACATGAGCAGTGTATTGTAACAGTTCACAATTTTGAGACGCACTGCATTATACACGAACAAATACTAAGCAGAACAATGTTTCAACTCATTTAGTGTACCAGGCACATCAGCATTACATGATGTTTGATCAACTAATCATATCGACTTCACATAATGACATGATCAAACCATAGGTCTGACGCTAATTAGTTCATCATTGACAATGGCCACAATTTCCTTAACCCCTAGTCGGATATTTAACTTAAAATGCACTTTGCGACTATGAGACTTTGTGACTTTTGCGTAGCAAAGCATCCACTCGAGCCTCCTCCTCGACACGCAGCGAGCATCGACGAATCTGTCTGGCATGGCGCTATTTTTAAGCCCTTTTCAACATTTTTATTCACTATAATGCAGCAAAACAACGAGGTATTAAATAAATTAACTAGCTGCAACAAATAAATAAACAAAAAAATTAAATTTTATTGCAATTGCATTTTTTTATTCAATTATATGCTTGGTGTCTCAACGCATGGTGTATACTTAGCCGAGATATTTTAAATTTTCAAATAAATCCAAGCCACTGATCACGTTGATGAATTCCAGGTAACAGTAAGCAGCTATTTAATGATGAATAAATGTTTTCTAGCCAAACATTAACAGTATATGAAATCCAATGCTTAATTTATTGTGACCGTCTATTTTCATCGTTGCACCAGTGTATTTTCACTAGACCAAACATTCACCAAACGACATACCACAAAGAAGCCTGGAGATTTTCCAGCGAAATTGCTACATAAGGAAATCATTAGCCAAAATCTTATTCCTTAACAATCTGTGAAACTTGTTCTTTCGAAGCGGCATTCTAAAGAAATCCACTGCGAATGCATTGCCCAGATCAGTCTGTACCCGGTGCACTAAATTGCTTCTCAATCCCCCATGAATGCCCCTTCGCAACAATGTCCTGCTGTCGACTTAGTGTAACAGACCATAGAATAACACTCGCTTTACAAAAAAATGTTAAAGGTTCACAAAACTGCCATTTTCCATCCTTCTCAAATGGAGCCAGACCCAATTTTTCCACAAAGGAACATAAGGGGCTGGTCATTTGTTCTTATGGCGTGGTTTTGAGACTGGATTTCATCAACGATTTTGTATGAAATCATTTGTCAATAGATTCACCCACTGGTTAGGTAGTCACGTTTGGGAAACATTGGATTACTAATGCATGAAAAATATCTGCTTGAGCATTAACCCCTAGTGGATATTTTAGTTTAAGTGCATTTTACGACTTTGCGGCTTTGCAACTTTGCAACCCCTAGTCGGATATTGAATTCAAGTACATTATCAAGATGGCTCTCTTTTTAAGCGTTTTCTATCATCATTTTTCTTCATTATAATGCAGCAAAATTAATGAGGTCTTAAAAGTAGTTGCAGTGTTCGTTTACCGCTTGTAAAATTGTACATGTATAGCAGAAACAAAATTAAAACAAAATTTTTTGTAGCATAATTACTCCACATTTAGATAGTGATCGACGCAGGGCAGTAAATTCATACACAGCGTAGGCATCTGGTATCTTAAGAATCCAGCATTAATACTGTGTGTGTGGCACAAACAGATGTGTAGCACAATGAGGCGTCACACCTTGGCATGTTATATTGCCCCACAAAGACTCGCAGTGATACCAAATGGCATCGCAGTGATACCAAATGGTGTTGCAGCAATACCAAATGGTCTTGCAGTGATACCAAATGGCATTGCAGTGATACCAAATGGCATTGTAGTGATACCAAATGGCATTGTAGTGATACCAAATG
>JAQIWG010003135.1:0-18552 GCA_034695025.1 Chamaedrilus cognettii
CCCATCCGCCCTGGAGCTGTGCGCCGAAATCGGAGGCCGAATCGCGGCAAATACCGGCGATCTGCGCTCGACCGCCTACCTTCGACAAAGACTGGACATCGCCGTTCAGAAAGGCAATGCGGCCGCCGTGGTAGGGACGCTCGCCGACGGGCGATGGAGTGGGGAGAGGGAGGGACAGATATAGGGTCGTTTCTGGAGAGGGCCCAGACGGACGACTACCCGACTGTAACTGCGCTTTAACTGTATTTTAATGTTTTTCACTGTATTGGATTGTATTTAAATGCATTTTAACGCATTTTAACGTATTTTAACGTATTTTAACGTATTTTAACGTATTTTAACGTATTTTAACGTATTTTAATGTATTTTAATGTATTTTAATGTATTTTAATGTATGTATTTTAATGTATGTATTTTAATGTATGTATTTTAATGTATGTATTTTCATGTAGTCTGATTAGAAATTGATTTGAGTCTGTATTTACACTCCTGCCACACTTGTAATAGAGCCTACATGCATCCAAGTTCCATCTATTATATATAGACGCGCTTAGTTATATTAGATTTGCATTTAGTGGCCCACTTGTTCTTCCAGCTGTCATTAATTTCAGACTAGGCTTACTTTCGATGAAGGCGAATCGCTAATTAAACTAATCCCAAGCAGGTGAGTTAGGTGAGAAATAAGATTCCCACACAATGACCACTGAGTTCTAAAGTCTATCATTCTGCATATTCCATAGTATATAGTATAGCACAATGTCCGTGATGGCCGCAAGACGTAGTAGAGTGCAGTAGGCGTGAAAGTGGTACACCTATCACTCGAACGCACGTGTATCGTGCTATAAATATCGGTCTCATGTTTTTTGTGCGATCTAGCAAGGTCACTGACGTGTGTAGTTGTGTACGCGCCTACATGTAAATCCTTTACAGCTGAGCGCCTGAGCAAACATTAGCAAGGCCGAACGCCGTCACCGAGGTCGTTTGTCTCTTGTGTGCGTCGCTAGCTCTTGCGCAGGTGCGGCCTTCATGCCTATGTATTCGAGCATTATATTCTATAGGCTTAAGCAGTCAATTATTCATTAAGCAGGGGGTGATTGTGTCTCACCTATTTCGACAAAAGCTAAAAAGCTGTGTCTGGTGATGTGTATGCTGAAGGACCATGCAATGAAGCCCGCCAGTGTAACAAATCGGTAACCACTAGAATAATATAATAAATACTACGTGATTGATAATCATTCAATGATAGATATCAATAATAAATGAATAAAATAAATAAAATTACCTGGTAAAAATGCCAACAAATGTGTGAAATTTGTGTGACTGCTTTGGTTATTCAAAGCAGGCAAGAGAGAATCTTGTTTCAGTGGGCCCATCAACATTCAACACTGTCCGTCAGCAAGCACAAATTAAGCCATGTTTTTGTGGAAGATATGCTATCTGTAAATTATTTTGACAAATTATACAAGAAGATATCAAAGAAGATAGATATTTAGCCACTAAAATATTTATCTATAGTCTGCAAAGATGTCCAATTTAATTTTGTGTCAGTTTAATAGATGTTTCCGGATTCAAATGAATCTTGTAAGTTTTGTTCAAGTCAACCAATTAATTATATGCTGAACAACATTTAGCATCACGGAAAAATTCTTGTGGACTTAGGCCTAAAGTCCAGCTAATATTTTTCCCTGAAGACTGGAAGTATTCCGATTATAGAACCAGGAGAGCGGGAAACAGACCCAAATTCTGTCAGACTGCGGCGCTGACCACCTGGTCTTGTTCGTTGTACAAAATGTCACACACTTCGGCAGTTAGAGGTCTGCAGTAAGCTACGTGGGCCTACACTGAGCGCACGCTGTCTGCATCTGCCGCGGCCTGGTCGCTGTGCCACAGCGCTTTGGCGTGCCATTATGGATTCAAAGTAGCGGCGCGCCAATGCAGAGCTGTCTTTTTTGCAATCTCGGTAGACGTATGGGAGTCTTGCTCGTGATCGAAGTGGGCCAAGTGATGCAAGGCTGACGATATCTCTTTGTTGGTGCAAGATGTGGGGCAGTGCCTGGCTGTGGACTATGCAGGGATAGTAACCATTCAGTGACCATTCAGTGACCATTCAGTGACCAATCAGTTGCCATTCAGTTGCCATTCAGTAACCATTCAGTGTCAAGACTTGAGTAACTGGAAGCAATTGCATGATGTCATACATGTAGCCTGCAAGCTTTTCAAAACAGGGTAAAAAACGAAACAATGTAGGAAAGTAGGTCAGGTTACAGCGACTACACACAGGAGATTTTGAAGAGTTGATTCTGTTTTTGGTAACTGATGATAAGCTGCTTCCGTAAGGTTATTTGGTTTTGTATTGATTTTGTATTATGGGCTAATATATGGACAGTGATGCACAAAAAGGTGACCTCACGCACTGCACACACGATATCAAGGCGCTAATGTCAGGATGTTTTAATAAGGATAGCGTGTCGCATTGGGCGCTGAGGAGCATATACCACATACATTATTGTGCTTGTAATACTTAACTATGAACTTCAAATTGTATACGAATTGAATAGCATTTCTAGAGAGTCGTCTATTGAGCATAGGTTTGTGGCGAGTTGTAAGATGAAGTATGGACGTGTAAGAGCAGGAACGTCTGAACCACCAGGTAGTGTACAACTACACCATGTATACATGTTTACGTGTGTAATTGGGCCTATTTGTGCGGTCATTACGATGATTGTTATGCATTCCCCGGTCGCGGCAAAGATTATGAGTCACTTCGTGCATCCTTGGCAAAGGTGTTTAATTTCGTCAGCTCTGCAAATTACCATCTAACAGGGTGGAGTGCAGTAGAAAAGTTGAAGTTGAAGTTATGCGGGCTGTACGCGTGTTCTGTATACGCAGTCTGTAACTCTGCATGCGTCACATGGTGGTGTGTTGGTTCTATGCTGGGCGGCGGCAGTCGAGTGGTTTGAACCGAGTGACGTCAGACCCTAGGAGCGTTCAATGGCCGCCGCGCTCACAACACGTCGGAATGTGTTGCGCTATTTATAGCATCACCGCCCCAATGCTAAGATATTAATGCCCTTCATCCCAGCCTGTGGTCTTGTATGCCAACTATCGATGGGTGTTGGGTTGTGTTTCGTGGATGGGCTGTGGGCACAGTTTTGTACAGTGTGTTTGAAAGTGCGCTGCAGTTCTTTAAAGAACCGGTGTTTCGATGCCATCCATTCATTTAATGATTATTTTGAGATTTAACTACTCATCTGTCTAATCAGTTCATTTTAGTTTTGAACTGTTTTTTGTGCGTGTGTGTTCATCTTGTCTGCTTTCTTTTACTTAAATTGTTCAGATATTTATATTACTTAACCTTGTGATATTCTCTCTCTTCAGTGCACTGCCAATTATTGCAGGACCTCGGTGTCCAAACCCTCAACCCGAGCCGATCTTTGGCCCTTCTCTTCATATCCGCAAACGATTCCTTCTGAAGCCGGTCATCGCGATCTATCATTCCGATACGTAGCCTTCCCGGTCCTCTCCTGCCCTCCATTCTTCCCTCCAACGCATCTCTCAACAATCCCTCTCCTCTCAATACATGTCCAATCCAGTTCGTCTTCCTTCTGACTATCACTTCCATCTTGTGATATCACATGTGATATTCATTGTAAATGAGCTTCTATTGTAAGAATAGATGTTGTGTAGCTTTAAGTTACTAGTAAGCTATTACTGCTAATGATCATCTGACAATAATTAATGTGCAAACAATTGCTCGAATGACCGCTGGTCATGATAGGCATCATGGCCTATTGTCACGGTCTGTGTAATTTTCTTGCGGTAGAGCTCTGGATAGCACGCTGCTCTTGAGAAACGTTACTTAGAAGTCATTTACCTCAATGTTTTGGTCGTCATCGTACTCCAGCGGCCCAATAATGACGTTCATTTATCTTTCCCTAGGCTATAGTGCAGTAGCCTACATTCAGTCGACGCGCAGACAGTTTATGCCGAACTTGGACACGCGTCGGTTCCTTGCTGCGCCAAGGCCCAGATAGTTTAAAAATTGTGCAATGTTGGAGGATAGCAGCGTAACATTCTCTCAACGGCTTTCATACGGGCAATACACACAACCCACACAGGATCACAGCTGCTGCTGCGGGAGTTTATCTCGTTCGAGACTGGACTTATTGATTTCCGCATTGACCTATGGCCCGTCAGCGTATAGAAGCACGGCACGGGAAGGTCATGCGTTGCAGGACTTTAATATTGAGATAAGAAGGTTGTGACTTGACTATATAGAGACAATGCATAAAACTGTCAGGAGGCGCTTGCAGAGATGTGGATGAATGGCTAATGTTGAATGTTGTGCTGGCTCTGGTTCACTATTTTCTATTGGTTCACTCTATAGTTCAGCGCTGCGGATTCGGTGTCAGCGATTTTTTTTCACAACATAATTTTAGAAATAGTTTTGCTGACTCGCTGTGTCACAATACCATGATTTCAAAGTGGTTATAGGCCAGCTATATGTAGAATCTTAGCATGAACGTAATGTTAGCAAGATAGGCGTCTTTATTATTGACAATATCTCACTGGTAGATCTATTGAAATTGTCAAATATATACCGCTAACATCGGTGTCAATCGATTGACTTCGCCTACATGTAGGGTTGGTTTCTCCAACGCAGATTTAATGGTGGTTCACGATTTAGCCTATGCAAAAGCGTGGGTTAAATCCTAAACCACCATTAAATCGGTGTTGGAGAAATGCGCTATATTAGAATATATGCGTGAACTGCGTGCAATGGTTGTATTCAAAGCTCAGCTGCAGACTTGATTGAGTGAAGGTACACTGCTTTCAGATTCTGTTTGTGCTTCAACAGCTGATTCTGCGCTAGCTGATTACAGAGGGTCGTTAGCCGCGCAGGCTACTAGGGCGGGTCAGTCGGTGCAACTTTCGGCACAGTGAAGCCTGTTGTTGAGGTGATTAGAGAAGCCTCCCTACCACAGCGGTCATTCGCCTGAGAGCCTGCCTGTTGCCTGCTGCTATCGATGTCAGTTTTAGAACCAGGGAAAGGGTGGGGGGCAGGAGGAAAGAAAATGTGGATTTTTGCTCCGGTTCACTGACATTTTAGTTCATGTTTCTTGGGTTAGCTGGGGATTTGTTGAGGGTAATTATGGTTAGTTTAATGGTAGAGTATAAGTTTGTGATTAGCGTCCGTAGACTAAAATTTAATTTTGTTGGTTCACAAATTTGTGATTCGTCAAGCGGTCCGTGTGACAATTTATGTTAGCACAATTTTCATGCATGCTATGTTAATTTGTGTGCGTGATAAATTGCTGAGAAATTGTCAATTTTGTCATAATATCATCTGGAGTCTAAGTATTACTAGAGTCGCAGAGTAGAGTAGAGAGAGTAGAGTAGTCACACACTACTAGAGTAGTGTGTGACTTTTCACAATGATCAATTTGGATCCCGTAAAATGTTCAGAAAAATCAAAACTGATCCGTAAAATTATCAGAAGTATTTTTCACCGTTTGAGAAATACGTGATTGAGAAATATGTGATTTCCTTTTGTTTCGATCTATTAAGGGTTTAAGATATTTGACCTCCCAGCTGGTGTTATGCCTAATCCGGTCCGGCGCCCCTCGACTGCATTCCTGAAGGCTTCACCGACTGCGGTAGTTATTGTTGGGTCAGTGAGGTCAGTTTTTGCACCGGTGAGGTCAATGGTTGTGAAAATGACCACTGGGACCCTGAGCACGAGGCAGAGCCGTATATGCAGCTAGCTGTGAATGGTCTGCATCGGTGCTTCACGGCTGTTTGATTGCGAAATAATGAAGCACCAAGAGACAGGGTTGCACCAGGTGCCTTCAGGCTTAAAGGGTGTCACATAAACTGTAGTCAGATTGATCATAAGCCTTAGTCGTACAACCCGGTACCACCTTGCAAACCGGAAAACTACGATTTGGTTTTTGCACCCCAGAGCGCTCGGATGTGAAGTACAAGACCATTAAAGAAGGGGACGCGGTTGTTTGCTTGGCCCAGAGTTGCTGAACCGGACTGCAATTATAGTCTCTATACACGCGGTTGGTGAACTCCAAAAACCTATCGACCATATATACACGTACAGTACACATGGAGAGATGATGTATTATTATTATTATAGACATGTGCGCTGTGACATTCATCTGTCGATGTGAACGATACGAACCCTGCCGGTGGCGGTTAAAGATCGTCTGATCTACATATTTATACTGGCCTAGTATGTTCAATGATTGTGGAGCCAATGTTCAGGCTACTGCATTCCGGCTGACCAGCGTTCGTTTCCCGGAAGATAGCGCGACGGGAAGCCAAGCGTGCAGAACATAAATTATGTACTGGGTGTATTATATATCCAGTATTGGGTCCGCATGAATGGCTGAAATAGGTAGGTACAGGGCAGATGGTTTCGTGTTGCTTTGACACGCTTCCATGTTGTATAATTACTATCATTGCAATGATGACATGATTGTATAGCAAGCAATGTGTCACTGAGGCTTCTTGTATCAATCTGCGTCTAAGGACTTTGAATGGTGACGGCACATTATGCCTTATTTCTGTTCAGTTCAATCTAGTTTAAGTGTAAGCTGGACTTCCGGTTTGCTTTTGATTGAGTGTAGATAGGCTGGGTTTTATTACTTTTGGTTAGGTCGCTTTACGTTGAATGAAAACGGATTCGGCATTGGATTGGGTAATGTACATGTACGATGTTGTAGACATATATAGTTATATACAATCCTCTAAAATGCTTACAATATCAACAATATGACCTGACACTTTATATATGTATTTTAAAGTTATGTATATACTGATGGAGCAGTAGCTTTTTCTGGATGAGGTGACAAGATTTCAAAGTCATTTAGTTCGTGTTCATGTATTATTCCCATGGCCAGTCCATCATACGATCCGATCCGTGTGGTAAGGGTTCAGACTCAACGAACTGAGCGATCTGATAATGTCTAAAATGATATATTTTGCTTCGCTCTGCTTGGATTGACGAATCTATATTGAAAGGGGGTGTTTTTCGTAATAAAATATCTTGCTAAATATCCCATGCGTTGACCTTATTGGTTTCTCACAAAAACATTTCAGCGTTCTATGACTCTGCGAATATATAGACCGAGACCTACAAGAAGATTTATGTCTTCTCATAGGCTACCATTGATACAACGCACCAGCGCACAACAACATCTTGTACCAAACTGCACCTGTGAGCTCACAATAAAAACCTGGTGTGTTCTTTTCAGAATGGCCTGACCGCGAGACTCAATTACACTGAGACCCGCTTCTGAGAAAGTCTCTGACTCGACCCTTATCGACACTTCAGAGTTGAGACAACGTGGCGACCGTGCTATTCTATGTCTACCTGCGCCCTCTATGCAGTCCACTGGTTAATTAATGATTCTGGCTAATAATGTGACGCACTCCACATCCAAATACAATGTGAATAATACCGACGGCATTAATATTGCGCTATATAGACCGAGGAACACTTAGGATAGAAGCACGTGGGCCAGGATTGTAGCTAAAGGCTGTTCCATATCGCTGCAGTGTGTGATATTGGTTCGATAAAAAAATTCTATTTAGATGGGTAAAATATATTAGCTCAATAGATCGTTACTAGTCAAAAGAGAAAGAAAGATTGTAGATCGGTTTGTTCGGTAAAATTCGCTTCAGGTTAGAACTGTGAAAGGTATCACCGGTGACACAAAACCATGAATGGTATCACTGATGACGGAGAACTATGAATGGTATCACTGGTGACGCCGCCTGCGTTCCGCCCTTCAACGTCATCGCCGCCAAGCGCCACTTCATCGACGAAATCCTCAAAGCGGCGAGTCTCGGGGGCCTGCTCCCCCCCCACGCCCAGAATGGACACCCCGATAGTTTTCCCCCCGGGAGCCACCACGCGGTTGACAAAACGAGCGAAATCGAGGGTAGGGGCGAAAGTGAGGGTGGCGCGGGGGGAGCTGAGGTGGACGGGGGGGAGGTGGGGGCGCGGGGGGGGCGGCCGCACGTAAAGCCGGTGACAGGGGCGTGCAAGGTGTGTGGGGACGACGCTTCGGGGATGTACTTTGGTGCGCTCGTCTGCGTCTCATGCAAGGTATGAATGCTTGTTAGGGATTGACTGAATGAGGGTTGAGATCTAGATTTAGATTGGGTCAGGGCATAGTTTATAGAAATTTGAAAACTGTATATTTTGTGCGTTACAAAAATCCAACTGCACACGTAGAGAAGTCGTGAGCGAGGGGGGGGGATGATGGGCGGAGGCTTTTTCTTCCCATGCACAATTCACGAGTGGGAAGGGGGGGGAAGCGATAGTTAGAAGTATAAAATTCTCCTGACTAGTAGCTTAAACTTCACTGCTGCACTGATCCTAACGGATAAGTTTTTGGAGTGCAATTAAGCGCCTAATTATGTCACAAGTGCTCGATCGAGCACCTGTGAATTATACACGGTGGTTCATAAAAAACATGGCCAATGTTTGGCAAATTTGATTGCATGCACGGTGATGTGTGGAAGTGTGGCTTCCACATATCACCGTGCAACTTATATAAATGCAATAAATTTGTCAAAAATTTGAGCGGATTAAGGTTCAAGTGATACCAAGCACAATGATGCACGTGACGCAGGCTCAGAGGGCCCTCTCTTTGTGCATCCAGACTTTCCTTAAGACGCGTAGGCCATGGTATGTGAAAATTTGAGATAATGAGTCTATTTAGACTAACGTATATTTTGACTTAATGTAATTAAGTGTAATTGAGTATAATTTGACTTACAAACGACCAGCATGTCACAAATGTTGACGGATGGATGTTTGCGCGTATTTGAGACGTTTTTCCTGCGCTACGACGGGAACGAGGTGAGCTTTGTCTGCAAATCGTCGCGCGACTGCCCCATCACCGTGACGTCACGCACGCAGTGCAAGTTCTGCCGCTATCACCGGTGTCTAATGGCGGGAATGTATCGCAGAGGTCGGCTCCCTTAAAACTGCTTTAAATATTGCTGTGATTGATTCAATAACTTATTCTTGGTGTGTAGTAGAATTTAATGGATGTTTAGTTCATAGAATTCATACTTCGATGTAAGCAGACATTCTACCCCTTTAACTCCTGCACAAACTTTTGTGCTATTCCATTTAATATTGCGGCTCAATTTAGAATTTATTGATGTCTGTTTTGTTTACCCTAAAACCCAGTGAGGTGAGGCAATTGTTAATTTATCCGGCTAGGATGAACTGTCACGACTCGCTGCCTTCTAGAGCATAAGCAGTCGTTTGTGCTTGACTCGTCAGTCGTCAGGTATTATTAACAACTATTTTGTACACTATATGAACTCTATTTCTTTAATACTGTGTGATTTCACAGCAGTTTTGCTCAAGAGTACGCTTACTGCTTAGCTCGCACTTCAACTGTGTGTTGTTTAACTGTTTCCTTATTTTCTTCTACCTTTATGGTGCATAAAAGATTTCTAATTTAACGTTTAATGTTAATTAATTATCGATAATGATAGTTAAATTATGTTTCAGTGCGTCCGGCGCATGTGTTTGCTATTGCGGGCCAGCAGCTGTGCGCAGTGTGTGGCGACATCGGCAACGGCGTCCACTTTGGAGCGGTCACGTGTGAGGGGTGCAAGGTATGCACCACGGTTAACTGTTCAATTAATTTCTTTATGAAGCCGGAAAAAAATTCTGGTACGACTCACAGGGTCGGAGCATTTTGTACAAAGTGGAGTACGCTAGATATAATAATTTAACTGTGTGCTACTTATGTATTGTGTGATATTGGTGCTAATTATTATCAGAGCATCATTACGGTACTTATCAAAATTTTGTACCCTTATCGCCATTAGAATCCACTATTTAATACTTTTTTCTAATTTTGGCCTGTTTGCTGTTCATTGTGATTTAATTAATAAAATGAGTGAGGAATGAATAGACCGATGTTATTTTGTGCAACACTTAGGGCGCAACTTGAATGCAGTCCGCCATAAGTCCTGCTGGTATCGCGTTAATTAAGTATCTTGACCATATTGCACAATGATTAAAGTGCGGATTTGGGACATTATGGCTACTTTAAAAAAGAACTGCTAACTATAAAAAAAGAAGAATAGAAACAAATGGTGTTCAATATTAAATTGTTTATGATTTTGCGGGCACAAGTTTTCAGTTGTTCACATCAGTGGCAATAATTGATTCTACATGGATCAGACTATAAGCAATTGGTCACTTCTTGAGACTGAATAGCATATACTTCTGATAGGCTGCCAATTCAGTGTTTTAGTTGTAGTCCATTCTATTGTCATCATGTAAGACTAATGCTCTGCAACTATAAGATAATATGCCTGGAACATGGCCTTATATCAGACATTTCAAATTGCAATTCAAATAGCATTCCTAACTGCTGCACTGTTGGGTTGACTATTATTTTGGCTTTATTTTGCTCTTAACTATTTTTAGAAATTTGTTTGTATTGTTTTTATGAGCAAATGCTGAGAATACCGTGTAATAGTGTTCTCGTACTTATATAATGCCGCTCATATTTATATAATGCAGAAATGTGATAGAAATATAAAACAAATAATTAAATCATTGGGTTGAATTTCTATTCCTTACTGTTAGCGTTAGTTAACTGATCTAATTAATGAGGACACAATTTGGCGTGCGGTAGAAATTCTTTCGGCGCGGCCTGACAGAGCAGTGCTCCTACGTGTGCATGAACGACGGACGCTGCACGATCAACCCGCGCACACGCAACTCCTGTCGCTTCTGTCGCTACCAGAAGTGTCTCACCATCGGAATGTCACGCGACGGTGAGCATGCCATCTTATCTGCTATGTTTCAAGTTTGATACGGTGTAGTACCAGTTATAACAACTAAGACTAACCACCTTCTTTGTCATCTATTCTGTTAATGTCTATGTTTTCACACGGGTTAGACGTAATGTGCCCTGGTGGGGACTTCTGGAGCTGGACATTATATATAAAACCGTAGTATGGTATAAGATATAAGGATTGTATATCTAAAACCAAGTAATGAGCAAGCAAGATGGAAAGTCATTTATGAAAATGATTTTATCTTATATGCTGTTAATGTCGTTTTAATCTATTTAAGTTCAATCTAGTTTAATCTATTTCTTGTGCATAGTGACACTTTTTGTAATATTATATATTTTTCATGTACTGTGTAGTACTGGCTGCGTGCTTTAGGGATTATTATGCGAATACAACTGTATAATATGTTATACCTGCAATAATGTACTGTTTATCTGCAAAGTGAAGAAAAGGGCTGAGTTCAATAATTGGCAGCATTCTGTTGTCCATAATCCTTCATATTAAATGTGTACATTTAGCTTATATCTTTTATTAGTACTGAACTTGACTGCTGAATCCAATCAATCAACCCAATCGACTCAATTCAAGCCATCACGCGGTTGTATCTTCCAGCCATTCAGATGGGTCGTCCCTCGCGCCTCACTGAGTCCGTCCCCAGCATCAAGAGTTCGGGGCGCGCGCGCAGCAGAGCCAACCGTCTCCTCTCCTCGCAGGAAGTCAACAGAACTCGTCTCGAAGGAATCCAGGCTCATCACCGTCGCCTCTCCACGCAGGAAGTGGACGGAGCTCGTCTTGAGGAGCGCCAGGCGCAGCAGGCGACATCGAGCATGTTCGTGGTCAGACGATCGTACAGCGATGCGGCCCTCAGGCCTCACGCGGACTGCGACAACAACAGGGTTCTCGATCTGAGCAGGAAATCTCTCGACCTTACAGTCGATTCTCACCGAGGCAAAGTGTCTCACGCTATCGGAAGCTATGACCATTTGTTCAATCGCTCGGAGTCTATAAGGTTTTCTCCGGGCATAGCGAATCATGATTCGGGTCATCCGATGGCTGCGGATGTTGATTTGCAGCCAGATTCGACGGTTTCTGGCTCTGAGATGCATCTACTCGGCGCGCATGCGTTGGCTTGCATCGCGTTGGGCCGACAGGAGCCGACGCGCAGACCTGCGGCTGGTATCACTGCTAGTATTAGCGCTGGAATCACTGCTGGTATCACTGCTGGTAACACTGCTGGTAACACTGCGATGGGATTTGAAATGATCCTGAGCGCAAGCTTGACCCAGCCAATGAAAAGATCTCGAAGCGTGAGTGCAGAATGCAAAATGGACACGAATATACCTCAAAATGTGAGACCTTGCCCAGAAAATGCATCGCAAGGCGATGTAGCATTGTCTGCTAAACGATTGAAGATATCACACGTCAGGCAGGAAGTAGAGGATACGTCCAGTAGTGACGCCATTGGGGTATCACGTCCTCTTGCCAATATTGAAACCGACATACTGGATACACGCGAACGTGTTGTTTCAAACACTCTCAACTCCGGAAATAATCAACAGTTATTTAGGAACGATTTGAAAATTAAATCGGAAATACAGGTCAACTGCGATGCAAACCAACTAGCAGGCTCAGATTGCAGTGACTCGGTTGATGATATGGACCAATCGCTGGCGTTCGTCGCGGCCATGAACCAACCGTGCCCGACTTCGCTGCAGAGACTGCGCAACCTCGGCTTGTTACAGGGTGGTCTCAGGGAAATACAGGGTGGTGTAAAGAGTGTGATGCGCACCTGTTCATCGCCAAGCGTTAGCTCATCTGTTAACTCGTCGGACGAGGTGGACAGAAAGAGTGGTGTCGTGATGATTGTCGAGGACAAGAAAGAAGAGGAATTGTCTCGCTACGAATCTCGACAAGTCGCAAAGCTGTCTGGTATGTTAAGTTCAGTATAATGCAATTTATGTAAAATTACAGTGTCTAAGCTCATAATTGTTAATTTTATCATAGCGTAGGCAGTGATTGGGAGGATTTATAATATTGGCACTTATTTTCATGTGAATTTTTAATTAATCTATTTTATTTATAGAAGTGATAATAGCGTTATAAAATAGCTGAATTTCAAGATTGGTCAGACCCATTGGTAAAATCTCAAAAAATCTACTTTGGGCAGTTGGCGAAATTTGTCACCGGTCGGCCTGAGTCCTTTGGTGAATTTTTTTAGATCCTTTGTCCTTAGTAGTTCAATCACTGGTTTTTTGGTGATGAACAGAGAAAGAGATTTAATATACTCCAGAGCACCAAAAGGGACAGAGCTGATAAGACTGATTGGTGAAAATAGTATGACCTGGCGAAAACAAGTTATGTGTGTATTTTGCTTTGAATTTGTTTATCCCAGAAACAAGCACTGCATTTGAAATACTCTTTTCTTTATTTATCCATTTCTGACCGATATCTCATTTTCTACTCCGCTATTAATTTCTTACCGTGCGTTATTTCTATGTACAGTGAACGTAGAGACGATGCTGCGCGTGAGTCGTGAGTACTGGCTGCGACCTGTATCTGTGCCGGAGGGGCAGGAGAGCCGTTTGCTGGCCACCAGTCACTGGGAGGTCATCAACCGCATCATCCCGACCTACGACCGCTTTGTGCAGCTGGGCACTGGCATCAACAGGACACTCAAGGCCGAGTTTGATGTAAGCGTTTCGTGACGTCATAATCAAAAAAGGCCTATCAAGAGTGATTTCTCAAAATGACTGTTGAAAGTGATTGTTCAAAGTGAATGTTTAAGATGGTTTTTAAAATAAATTGTTCGTTGTGCAGGCCTATAATTTGTGTAAACTGCCATTCGATAAAACGTTAATAAATTTGTTGAAATTGTAATTGTAGTTGCGGTGTAACAATTTGCTACTTAGCTTCTACATTCATTTTTGTCATTTTTTGAGACTGTTTGTTGCTCTATAATACTTCTAAGTACTTACGTACCTGTGTATTTGTTCAGGAGTGGATGAAGCAGCAGGAGGGGGCAGTGGAAGGGCCCTCATTGGCCGGTTGGATCCAGAACAAAGTCGTGCCGGTCTACACGACCGCCTCAGTCGCCTACTGCAAGAGTCTTGTCGGTCTCTGCGCACTTTCTTCTTTCTTATTTTTATAATCAGCAGTATTTCATGCGCAAGTAATTGTAAAGTAAAATTATAAGAAATTTAAGTAGCGATTTTTATTGAATTTAAGTTGTTTAGATCGCTTTAATGTTTCAAATATTTAATAGTGTTATGCAGTTTTTTTTTTTTGTATTGTACACGAACAGCATTTGAATATTATAATCTCTCCAATGAGAAACGGGCGTTAAGTATATAGCTTCAAGATTTTTGAATTATTTTGCCTGCTATTATGGCAATGTCTGACTTTATTGACCATTCAATCCTGACGTGACGTTTGTGTCTCCATTAGTTATGCAAGCTACATTTAAAACTTTTTTTTCGACAGAATTTGTGATGCTTTGTAGCTGGCATTAGTCAAAAATTATTGCACTTAGAAATTTTCAACATCTCAAAATCGGCATTGTGGGGATGCAGGCATGTAGAAATATGAGCGATCCATTCGATTTCGCATTAGCGTGGGGCAAGTAACACAGGTAAAAGCGTGATCTTTACCTCGAGTGAATCCTAAATTAACCCTAGACAAACGCTAAGCTAACCCTAGACTTTCCATAATCCTAACCCACATTTAATTTTTCTGTTTGAAAGCATCATTTAAAGAATTGTTGTGATTAACTAAAAACTTGCTTCTCGTGCGTGTTTCAGGGTTCGACAGTTTTGATGCGGACGACCAGGTGACGATCATCCGCCTCGGTCAGTCGCCCAGTCGCATCCTCGTCGCCGCGTTTCACTGGTTCGACGCCGAGCAGCGACAGTTCCGCAACTTTCTGTCGTGGCGCGACAGTCGTGCGGGGGGGCGCCCGGATCTCTTCAAGTCGCGCCTCATCGACTACGCAGAGGGTCTGAGTCAGCTCCAGCTTGACCCCATTGAAGCAGCGCTTGTCAACGTTCTCATCATCTTTGCCACCGGTCGGTTTGCTATCAATATAAATATGAACTAACTAAACACTTTCTTTGACGTCTTATCTGTTGATGCCCATGTTTCACACAGTTTAGATGTTTGCGCCTTGATGAGGACTGCTGGAGCTGTTTTTCTACGGCCCAAAAATTAATATATTAATTTTTTCAAATATATTTACATTAATATATAATATATATATATATTTTATATTATTGTACATTCATTTGAAGCCTTTGATCAATCAGCAAGTAACATGCGCCTTTTTTATAAGGAGCATGCGTAACGCTACTTGTATTTTATCAGGACTAAATTATACTCCACCCATTTGGGTCGCTCTTAGGGAACACTGATTTTGGTCCGGATACTGCCTAGAGTTCAGATGGATGCTGTTTGCTGCAGATTATCCGAGTTTGAGGAATGAGGGCGTGATTGAGGAGATGAGACAGAGGATCCTTGCCACTTTCACTGCTTATGCCGCAGGTAGAAATTATTATCAGCCTTTATTAATAAATGTTAGTTTCATAATATATAAAGTTATTAATTTTCAGACCAATTTAGTTCTATTTTCACCTTGAACTTTTGAAATTTCGTGAATTTTTATAGCGCTATGATATTATATCTTTGTCTCGCATATGTAAATTTCTATGTGCTTATAGTTTCTCTTCTTGACGGCGATTAAAGATGTAGATTTAATCGTTTTGTAATTTTATGCAATTTAGCACATTTGTACTGTATGATGCATATCTTTACTGTTTGTACTGCGTGATACATGTCTGTACTGTAATGATGTATTTCAGTAAAGATCAAATAGTATTTAAATGCAGCTGTTCGGCATGATGTCCATTATAAGATAACACTAAAGTTATATTATATACAACGCACTGATAATAAATTATAAAATCCATTTAAAATGCCTTCCTGGGCTGTATTACTTCAAACATGTTTTACATACTAAACAGTTTAGTATGTAAAACACACATCACAATAAAACACAGATCACACATAGTAATAAAACACACATGTAAGTTTAAAGGATTGTTTGAACTTTCGTAGTATACAGTGATATAAATGATATAGTTTATACTATATACTAATCTAAGTTTATGAACTTAATTGCAATTTAGTGAAGCTTAATTATTGACAAAAACAGTCTACAGAGCACCCGGTAGGAAACTATATTTGAGTGTCTTGATGTTGCTTCAGCCAAATTTGGCGCATCCAATGACCGCTTAGCAACCGTCTTCAGTCAGATGCCAGAGGTGCGCCGGCTCGGACTGTTGCACCACCAGATGACCAAGACTCGAACCATGACTGCTGAGGAAGTGGAAGAAAATGAAACAGTTTAGCATGGTTGGGGAGTAATGCAACGATGTGTAGTTTGTCATTAGCTGCCACAGCAGCCAGCAGCTTAGTGTGTCAAGAGTCATATCTGTCCCCCATTCTTTGTCAGGAGGCGAGAGGATATATTGTGACAAGAAAGAGTTTGAATTTAGGATGTTAACTCTTAGTTGAGCGGTTTAGAAAGAATTCATTGAATAGCGCTATTTTCTTGCTTTTTTAAGGCTGTTGACCAAAAATGCGCGATTTCTCAACTAAGTGTGAAAGGATCAATATGTTTTCTACAAGTGAATCAAATTTGAATCATATCTTGCATTCATGGTATCATTCGCTTGTTTAACTTTATACTTGAATTTATATTGAGTTTAACGTTAATTATTTTATTTTTACTGCTGCTATTGAGATGTGGTTATCACTGTTGTTATGCACCAGAATTCTTCACAAAGATTCTTGATGATAAATAAATTTTTAGAATATTGATCATTTTTGGCTTACTGGCGGTGTAGTTTTATAATCGACGCTGATTTAATGAAGTTCTTGTGAAAAAGTACTTTTATGCTAAATTAAACCGTTGATATCTGAAGCAAATCTAAATTTAAAACTTGGTGTTTTAGCTTAGTCCAAAATACTTAAAACTTTTGTCTGAAAAGTTAGAAAAGTTAGCGTAGAGCGTGGTTTGAGAGAATATAATGGGTCTCTGTGTAATGTCTGAAACTTTAAGCCGATTGCTTCAATTGCTGTGACAAATATTTGTAGCGTTCTCTGAATTTTTTTAGATTAAATTAAACACGCTGTACCTTTGCTCTCGTATGTAGAGCTTCTGTGAATATTATGCTGTAGTTGATTTCTTGGATCGAAAAAGTAAGATGTAGTCCTGCGACTATTTTTTATCTGCTTATGTTACAGTTTTAATGTATTTTGTTTTAGTTTTGCTGACTATTCAAATTCTAAACGTTCGCTCTTTATTCGTGGGGCAACGAATCATGATCTAACCTCGAAGAGTTTTTGTAGCACTTAACGGTTTTGTATTATCTGAATACATTGTTAGCGATGACATTTTTTGGTAATGACATTTTTTGGTAGCATTAGTAGTGCTTTCGTTGAAACTTATTTTTGTATTGAACTTTGGTCGTTTTAAGAACGCAGCTTAGCAGTTGTGTTCAGCAAACAGCCATAATTACGTCAGTAATGTTGAAGCCTCATGCCTTTGTCTTACTCGGTGTATTGTAACCCGGTTTTGTCCATTGTCCCGGTTTATTGTCGTATCAAGTTTTAAAGCATTGTATGTTAACCCGGTTTTTAGTGCACTCCGTTTTAGATTATGCTTGTATGCTTAGCGCCTTGCTTGTGACTTGCGCGTAGTTTTTCTGTCGATTAATTAAAGTTGTTGCTCTTAGATTATGATCGTGTATTGTCTTTAAACGATCAGCAATATGGCTACATATAGCTATGCAACGCTTGTTTCTAGAATTAGGCCTAAATGTGACTTTGAATGTATCCATGTTAGCACAGGTTAGACGTTTATATTGGAGCTGGGTTTTTACGGCCGGATGCCCTTCGTGTCGCCATCCAGAATAATAAATTATCTTTGACGATGATTATCAGCTAGCGACGCTTCTGTGTTTAACAGCTTTGCTGAAGGGCCTGTAACGCATGGTTTCATAGTTGCCGGTGTCGCAGGGACTTGAACCCAGGTCTCTCGATTCCCAGTCTGACGCCTTAACCACTAGGCCTACACCACAGCACCTCATTAATACTAGTATTTAGCCAACTATTAAGAATACGATACAATTTGAGACAGTTCGGCTGTGGGCTTCACTCTAGAAGGTTTCACTAGTGTAACAAGAGCCCGATTACGCCGCCGCCAGATCAATCCATTTACTATTGCAGTGGCTGAAATGTAGGGCAGTTTTGAGCATTGTCAGCGCGAACAATAATTTAGTAATTGTTATAACGAATGCCTCGACTGTAAAACAATAATGCGCTAAAACAAACAAGCGTTACTATCGTAGTTGTCTGGTAACGCTTGATTTCAAAACTAGGCCTAACTGCGCCGCCAAAATCGATTTTCGCGCGCAATGCTACGCCGGTACATATCAAATTCCGTGTAATCACAAGGTATCAAACAAACCATATTTTCAGCATAGGCAACTACGCCTACTGAACACAAACCTGCCTAATAACTAAAAACATCGGCCTACTACAAACGTGAAATAAATGACCGCAGACAGCTCTTTCAACCAGACCGGCGCAGTCCAACACTTCGGCCCAGGGGCGCTTGGCGCTGTTGGCTCCTGTGAGGAAAAATTT
>JAQIWG010003136.1:0-18545 GCA_034695025.1 Chamaedrilus cognettii
TCTATTAAATACATTCTATTAAATACATTCTATTAAATACATTCTATTAAATACATTCTATTAAATACATTCTATTAAATACATTCTATTACATTTTATGAATATGGACTGTGGGGTTCACTTTAGTCACCTTGCTATGTGTTTTATTCTTCACCTGGGCTATTTCTCATACACTTTTGTATCCAAGGTGAGGGGCCGGCGTTGCGCTGCATGTTACATTTAGTTCAATATTGTGTTTCAACAGTACTGCTCTGAGTGATGCCTCGGGCAATACAACTTTGACCAACTCGGTCTGCCTGATTTTAGTATCATTCGACGAGACAGTGAATCCTCTGCTTATTGATACAACTATTATCAGATTATGATATTTCTGTGTTGAGGGATCTGATTTTTAACTCAATTTCCAGATATATAGTATATAATTATATAGTATAGACCTACTTTTTATCAAATGGAAATATGTAGAGAAAGCGTCAGACATTTGTGTCCAGAAAATTCAATTTTTAGCCCAGATACCCAGCATCTAGGATATTCCATTTTGATCCAACGATATCACTGAACTGGACCGCATTAGAACAGAACCAACTTGACCGAATCATAATATTGATGGAACGCCGCGTGCACCGACTGCGAAGCCTGCAGTGTATCGTTTTACAGCGATGGAATGCACGCGACTGGACAAGTGTAATGCGAAAAGTATAGGCTAGTTCGGCGAATAAGCTGTAGCCAGGGTTCAGCGGTTTGGATAAACTGCAAGGGGAGTATCGCGTGTCTGCCGCAGAGCTTCTGCACCGTCAGTTCCGATTTTGTAAATTATTGTAGCGAGAGTTGTGAGAATCAGCGCCATGTAAATTGTTTAGTCGAAAGTGTAGACGATCTGCATGTAGGTTTGGGATTTTTTTTGAAGAAAATTAATGCGACTCGAATGCGTGATGACTTGGTAGGTTGTAATAAGCCTTACTGTCGATTTCATAGTCGTTCCTCAACTTCTACCTCGACTCCTGCCTTGACCTAGTAAGACAATTTAACAGCAGCCCATAACTACCGTTCAACAAAACTTTTAATTTATTTGAAAATTTTAAAGGCGCAAATCTATTTCCACAAGAAATCACTAAAATAAAAAAATCAGTGAAAACAGAAAATCATTTTCTTTGAAATCTATGACGTCACGTTAATTTAACGATGTAGTATATTAATTCAAACTAATATATTACTAATATAAACTAAATATTAATTCAATTCAAACATGGACTAAGCAAAAAGCTTTTTTGAATGGCAGTTATGGGTTGCTGTTAAATTGTCTTACTAGGTCAAGGTAGGAGAGGTAGAAGTTGAGGAACGACTATGAAATCGAGTCTTAGTCTTGGCTTTAAATATCAGAGAATTTACTAATATCCTTCGTGCTTTGATTTTGTATAATTTTCGTAATATGTCATACCGCGAGATTTTGCCATGTGATATTTTTTCGTATTGGAGAATTAAGTATCGCAAACTTGCAACTTATATCTGATCGCCTGTCAATTCGCTTGCATAACGCATTAACACAACGCATTTACATTATCATTAGTCGATGTAATGCTCTGTTCGATTCTTTTTTGGATTTGCAATATTGTTCGCATGCCGGTAACATTTTATTTGTAGTTATACGCATACATTTTATATAGGGCTGTCATTTCTGTTAGTCTACACGTCCTGTTTCTTCTCCTCACACTCCTGCATTAACGATTACGATTACCTAGGCCTATTCGAATTGTTAAGACTCATTAAAGACTTTGGCGTTTTCAGATTCAGTCGTCTAGATTCTGGATTTCTGCCACTTTGGTCTAGTTCCGTGGTCAACACACAATGCATCTCACACTAATGCGATTTCCATGGCAGCTATTTGCTTTCTGTTCAAACAAATAAACTCCTCCTAGTCACTCAATTCTTCCCCTCATTGTTAGCATAGATTGGGATCGGAAGGGATCCTGATTTGGATGGGGAGGGGGATATAATTTGAATAGGGAAGAAGCTAGACAGGGACCCAGGGAGTTTATAATCTAATACCGTCGTGGGGCCATGGGCCCTAATCGAACGGTTTCCCGTTTCACGTCTGTCTGTGGCAGGCGGCGTCTCGGTTGTATGTAGTGCAGATGGGCTGATAGCAGCGTCAATTGAGCTTTAATGTCTGCGGGCATGAGCGATGACTCTTTGAAGTCTGAGTGATTTCGCTTTGTGGTCAATGTTGCTAAACGTTTGTGGGAGTACGCCTACGCTGTTAAAGCAATTAGACCCGTGCTTTATCTGAAAGTTTAATTATTTTGAATTTAATTAATCTGGAAGTTCATTAATTTTAATAGTGAGGTCTCAGTAACATTATTCAATATGGACCCTGATATTATTTGTTGTTTTTATCTGGAAGTTATAATCATTGATTTCTTTAACAAAATAACTGTGATGAAACGCATAGAAAGAAGTTAGCAAGAGGGCCATTTAACTATTATAATATTTCCGAACATTGTAAAGGCAGCTTTCAAATTTATGTGTAGAGTCAAAGGTCACTCAAAGTCAAAATAGAAACAAGCGATAGAGTCAATGCGGTCACAAAACAGAGAATAGCAATGCTTTATGCAACTGCAAGGTTTAATCAAATGTGTAGCCACTATATAGATAATTAATCTTTCGCTTGAATAGCAACTGTTACTAAATTCTTCTCAGTAGATTTATCCTTGATGCCCCAAACCTGCATTGCTTAGACTATCGTGTGGAATTTCCTTTTGAACTCTGCGGACCTCTGTAGCTTATACAACACTGATAGCGTTGTTCGAACCAACATCAGTTTAGATAAACCGATTAAATGTATGGCTGCCTGGAAGGATGTGATCGCTTATGATTTAATACCTCCTCTGTCCATTTAAAACCTAATTACTTTCGACCGAGCCACGCGTCCAAGTCCATTGTTTGTGATTTGATGAGTTTGATCACAGATATATGGTACAGATAATCGTTTCACTGGAACGCAGTGGGTGTGGGGTCAGATGTTACAAGAAGGCTATGCAGTGCAGTTACTGCACAGTGCACAGGCTGTTAGTTGATTATGCAGGCATGGCTGCAATACTAGATAGCCTACATGGACATAATACATAATATCATCTAGCGCTGCCCACACCAAACTTTTATGTTGTGGATTCGCACTCTGTCATTAAGTAAGTAAAGTGCCTGTTTATATGATATATATTATAACGGGTATTATGTGGCCTAGTAATAGTCTAGCGTCAGTGCGCGTGCTTCCACATCCATGCATTCCTGTGTTTAAAGTTCAAGTTTCAGATTTGTAGCGGTATTGACTTTAGCGCCAAGACAAAGGCATAGAAGACAAGTAGCCTTCACCCGTGTATACCTTAGGTAGCATTTCTGGTGTCTGAACTCTAAATGTACGTCCTACATTACCTATATTGGTGTCTGAGATCGGTTACGTTTTGAAAACATTTCTAGACTCTAAAAATGGGCTATGTCATACTTTTTGATTTCCGAGATTTGTGAACTTTTGATTCTGAGCTAGCCTATAGCTGATAAGCCAATAGAAGCTCGGATGCTTAACTGACCCACTCTGCGGTCAGCGGTGATAATTTTCACACCATAACTTAGGAAGAAATCATCCTGGACCAATTCCATCTAACTTAATTTACTGCATGCATTGTGACAGTGATTGATCACATCAAAGCTATACTCACTGCGTCGTGGAAGCTTCCAATGATCGTAAATACTCGGTCATCCACCCTCAGCCTGTCCTGTTTAGTAACGCTAGTTTATCTAGTGCTGTTATAGCATCGAACAACACACAGCGTTGTCAACGGAGCGCAGTGTTCGGCATACTCACGTTCTCCTAAATGTGATGCGATGTAAATTCGTAAAGCGTCGATTGAAGCATTACGCTGCTTTGACAAATTCGGATTAGCAATACGTTCAACGTTAATGAATCAGGGGCACACGTGTCATATATTTGTAACACGATCAGCAGATGGACATTGGACATTGCTCGAGGTTGGTTTTGTTACAAGCTGGTATGATGTTGCTATCTTCGCTGATGACTGATATTATGCGAATTTGTGACATTATGTGAATTTTTTTGACATTATGTAAATCTACCAATTTTACTAGCTTGTAGCGTGCAATTTGTTTCATTTTACGTTTTGCACTGAACGGATAAGTGACTGTTTACAGCATAGCTTTGTGCTCTTTTTACCAATTCTAGCTTTGGCCTACTTACACTAAGGCTTAATTGTGCCCCCATACTTACACTAATGCTTAACTGTGCCCCGACTGCTGTTTGATGTCATTTGAAGGTTTATTGACTCTAGGTTATTCTGTGATTCTAGTCACCGATTCGCACGAGGTATTTGGCTTGGTCATGTTGGCACAAGTGGCTGCAGAGCGATTTGGCAACAGTTTGGGATCCAGATTTTTTATGTTTCACTGTGTTGGTGTTGTAAGTCTAGAGCTATCTGTAAGCGCATAGGTCTCGGGGGGGCGATAAGGGTCCCTTCGGTGCATCTGGTTTATTTATCCACCCCCTGCCTCCCCCCCCGGTCGATGCATGCGGGTTGTAGGCGTGTGCCCGATAGCGCCAGCAGCGACGATTGAAAAAATACCAAAGCGCATGGAACTCTGGGCAGTCCTGCACGTTGGCATATATCTCATACGTGATGATGGGTGTTTTCTGATATTAAGGAACTTTGGAAACCTTCAAAATTGAAATAAACGCGAAAATAACCGAATCCTCAACAATTACTAAGAGCTAACTACCTATCCATAACATGTTCTTGATACTGAGAGATTGAAGAGATAGAAGTTCCTATGACAGCTATGCTGCTCGAGGACGCTGTTATGCTAGGCTAGTGTTTTTGCAAGTTGTCTTAAAAGTTGAAAAGATAATTGTGGCGTATAGCCTACTACTAACACTTGCCCGCAATCACGCCATACGTTAGATGATAGTTTACAATAGAGTCCACAAACAATGTAGTATACGAAAATCAAAATATGGAACAGTTTTGAATCCAGCTTGCAATTTTGAATTGGGCTTTGCTTTTCATTTGAAGTTTGGTACAGGTTATACATGTAAGTCCTTCACAGTACTTGAGTGATGGTTTTTAGTAGAAACTAGGCGTATTTGATTTGTTTGCCTTTCCACTGTATAATTACCAGGCTGCGCATTCAATTTCTATATAATCTGATTTGTGCCGGTTACAGTTCTCGACACATTCAATATTTTTATTTTGTGAGGTATGCCTACATATTGTGTCACCGTGTTTATTCATCTTATTTATTTATTTTTCTTTGTTATATTGATTGCTACCGTTGATTTGGTGGTGAAATAAAGTTTATATATAGGGGCTTCCATACAGCTCTTCCCATTATAGAAGACCCGTTATAAAAACAATACTGGCAGGATGCTTAAGCGGCACAAGCCAGCTCGAGTTTAGTTGCAAAAATAGACCGTAGGCTATACGCTGTAACGATGAGTAAGCCGATAAGTAGACCGAGGTTTCTGCAGATTTGAAGGCTGACGGGTTTAGGATTTCATACAACTCAGCTGTTGAACATTCCCTGAATGCCCAACTTAATGCAAACGTCGACGGTAATTCAGAATTGATAAATTATATTTGAGAGTGTTTCACAAGTGGGTTGCATTCTTTAAAAATGAGTTTATAGATGTGTAAATGTTCATGGATTGATTGTGGATTAGCCTTTAGCCGAATGCTATTGCGCTAAATTCATCGCTGATCGTGAGTTCAAGCTTTAGTCTAGGCCTACAGTTCAATGTGTCATTTTCTGAAAATCGACGCGTATGCTTATAGTATAGCCCATGCTGTCAAAAATTGATGAATAAGCACTTGCAACAACAAAATCGGTTTTTGAAACTATTCGTAAAGCTGTTGTAGGCTCTGAATCGACCGCACTTAGCAACAACGTGTCAACAAGTTATTTTAACTCCAGAGCAATTCAAGTTTGAACACGCTAACTCACTTGTCACTATCACTAGCATGGTATTCACAAGAATTTGATTCTTCGTTGCTCTGCAAATTTTGAGTGCAAAGTTAACGACACTCTGGATAAAGTAGACCACATTGTAAATTTCTCACTGGTTCGTTTTGTGCAAGGAACAACTTCTGACACTTTTAGATATCAAGCCAAATTCATAAAATAATTGAATTTGCAAGATCAGGCTAGTTGAAAGAATATTTGTTATTCATCCAAGTGAATTTGAAAAATTCTGATTAGTTAACCCGTAGTCGGATATTTTAGTTAAAATGCACTTTGCGACTTTGCGACTTTTGACTGCGATTTTGCAAAACATCAACTTCAGCCTCCTCGAGACGCAGCGAGCCTCGATGAGTCTGTCTGGCATGGCGCTATTTCGAAGCCTTTTTCATCATTTTTCTTCACTATAATGCAGCAAAATCAAAGTTATTAAGATTTATACAACTAGCTACAAAATGTTGATAAAGTATAATGACATGGCCTTGGAAACATTGCTCTGTTTGAAATGATCAAGCTAAATTGATAAGTATTAAGAAGTATTTTGCTGTTTTTTGCAGACTCTGACGTTATCTTGAGCTTCGATGCGCTACTGTTACGCGACCAATAGAGTTACAAGCCTTGTCCTGTCTTTCAGCTCTGCTCTACAGCACTACTCTGCAACGTTTTATTTGTCACGTGACCCAGGGATATGTGACGTCGTCGGCAAGCATCCTGGTGGACTCTATTCTTTCTGATCCTCAGATCGTCATCAGTGAGCAAGTGTATGCTTTCCAAAAGGCAGTTTTTCACTGTCTTCAAGCTCGTTTACGCTTGAACCGTTGCCTTCTTTGACGCCCACTGCATCATATCAGTGTATTCATTGTACAGTGGACTTATAAAGTAACCTGTCGCCATCTCTCATAAATTGCTGTCACGCGCCTAGTGCTGCATATCAATGCCTGCGATGGTCGTCTCTACGCCAGCCATCACCAACACCACCAACAAAACTACAGGTGACAGTTCTAGGTCACACACTACTCACCCAGAGGCCAAACCGAGTATCGACTTTCGATCTCCTCCTTGTATAGTACCTACCCCCCCTTCAGTGCCTCCTCCCACCCTTCCCATCCAACCATGCCCTCCACCCCCTCCGCCCCCGCCACCTTCAATCTCCGGCCTTGCTCCCCGCTGTGAGGCGGACACTTTGGGGGGCCAGTCCCCCGGTCGTTCCACCGCTGCCAGCAGGCTTCCCCAGCAGCAGACGCCCACCCCCCGCGCACAGATGAAGAAGCTCCAGTGGAGCAAGATCCCGGACAGTCGCGTCGTCAACTCCGTCAACATGTGGACGGTGTCGGGGAAAATGTTTGGGGAGCACCGGTTGAACTTTGACGAACTGGAGAGTTTGTTTGCGATTGGTTCGTCACGTGGTGGGGGGGCTGCGGAGTGTAGAGGGGGAGAGGATGGGGGTGGGGAAGCGAAAGAGGCACGGGGGGCAGAGGGGTCGGGGGGCGAGAAAAGGAAGAAGTCAAATGAGGTAATTTGCTGACTTGCCTTGTCATAGTCTTTGTTCTATTTTTTAGGTGTGTCTGAATTTTGATAAAACATCTATGATTATTTCAATCCAATAAAACATTAATTTTTGTTTAAAATTGAAAAAAATCTTTGTTATTTTATTTGTTCTGCTGTGGCGTAAAATTATAGGGCCTACAATTATACCATTGCGTACAACAATCCCTCGCAGATACAAAAATATTTATTGAGATTATTTAATTATATTAATTTAGTTCGATTTAAAACTATTTTTATTTCAATAAAAAATTATTAAATTGTCTTTGTTTGATAAATTGTATTTGAAGCGAATTATAAGTGTTGCTCGGTGCTGTCCTCAGATTAACCTGATTGACAGCAAGCGCAGCATGAACGTTAGCATCTTCCTGCGTCAGTTCCGTGCCACGCACTCGCAGATCATTGGCTGGCTACGCAGTGGCTCGAGCGAGCTCTTGGGCGGGGAGCGCCTGCGCGCCCTACTCCAGATTCTGCCCGAGCCGGAGGATCTGCAGCGACTGGCGGCCTTCGATGGAGACCGAGAGCAACTGGGGCAGGCGGAGAGGTTCTATCTGGAACTGATGACTCTGCCGCAGTGAGTGGCCTGGTTTGTTAAACTTTGTTATTGTAATGTTATATGTGTTGAATTCTGCAATGAGAGTTAAAGAAAAATGCATTCGGTTATTAGTGCTTATGCATTCATGATCACAATATGTGTTAAGAATAAATATGAATGATGCTGATGGTCAGCTTTTGTCCGTTTCATGATCTGTAACGATAATATCGTGAGAGGGCTAAAAGGGGATTGCATCAATCTGATGTAATCCAAACTGAGACTGAAATCCGAATCCAGGAGGCTGATTTGTATCCATTGGACCATTTATCTTTGAATTATATATGTATATATAGGCAGTGACATCTTGAAGTATCATATACTGGACACTCAGCACGCCACGTCAACGACAGACAGGATTCATTTATTGAAGCAAGGCAAAGACGATTGCCATTGACATATTTTAATGATGTTAGATGGAGTAGCCAGCTTCCCAGCTTTTTTCGGCTTGTAACTGAAATGCTTTATAAATTGAAGAAAGCAATGCGCATATTGTTGGATTTGAGTGATGCTATTGCTCCCTTCCAGCAACAAGCTGATGGTGGAGGCGCTGCTGACGAAGGAGGAGTTTCATCAGATGACCGACTACATCAACCCAGCGATCGATGCTATCATCCTCAGCGCCAAGGATATCAAGGAGAGCGCAGCGCTGCACGAGATCATCTACATGGTCCAGATGGCCGGCAACTTTCTCAACTCTGTACAAGCTCCTACTTTGAATGCTTTTAATCGCACGCCTTTATTCCTGTTTCTTAAAGACCCAGGTCTAGAGTGAAAGGTTAAAGTTGATGGAGATTTGTGAATTAAGTTCATTTGACGTGAAATTAAAATGATTAGTGACCTAATAATCAAAATAGAGTCAAAATATAAAATACAATAAGACTCTTAAATGCTGTAAATATTAACAATTTTGCAAGAAATTATATGAAAACTATACACCGTATTGAAATAATGGTCCAACTAAATAAGAGTAGTATATCCACTGCGACAATTGCATTTAAGGAAATGATATAAGCTGATATAAGCTGATATAAGCGTATAAAAGCAGATATAAGTTGATATAGCATTGAAGCAAGTAAATTTGAATTTTTGAAGAAGTTGATTTGAATTTTTAAAAATCTCCTTACGGCAATAAGCCGTGAATGAAACACTATGCTGTGCTGCTGTTCACAGGGTGGTTATGCGGGGAACGCGGCTGGTTTCAAACTTTCCTCGATGCTCAAGCTCACCGAGATCCGCGCCAACAAACCGAGCGTCAATCTTATGCACTACCTTGCACAGGTGACTTCTGATGTTCTTGAAGCAAGTCCGTACTGTTAGAAAATGTAATGATGAATAGCTGAATGGTATTCTTTATTGATTTTATGGTGATTAACGTGTGATTTGAAATATGAATTTTGTGCAATATGAGAAAATGCTAAATGAATTGAGCGTTTTCGTATTTGGTTTTTTGGTTTCAAACATATGTTTCATTTTGTAGTCCAGTGGATCGCTGCAACTCTGATTTACTGAACTCAAGGGATGATTCATTTATGTACAGCCAGAGTTAATATTCTCTTTCCTCAGTAGGCCAAGAATTTTTATGTGCAGACAGACTACACTACAGTTGACATCATACCAGTTGCACCGTAGCAGCTGCTTCAATTCTAAGTGTTTGATTTATGGTCAGAGCTTCTTGAATGCTTCCTATAGTACCTGACTAATCTAATTATAGGCAGCACTTAGACTTAAGTGTTAAGTTTCTTTATGAAATCAATATTTGAAGAAATTTGAAGCTTTTATAAAGCATTGAAGCGGATGATTTATGGCTGTGTATATGTTACTTGATCTATTTGCTGTGTACAGGAGGCTGAGTCAAAGAACCCCGGTATTATCGATGAGCTTCAACAGCTGAAGTACTTGTCCGAAGCATCACAGTTAGTAGTAGAATGAGTCGATTGTTGGCATCTTAGAGCCATTATTTATCATCAAGCTTAACCATTGTGATGTTCAGATGAAAGGGTTGTTGTATAACAGATCTCCGATGTTTATTATCATATGTGCAACTGTGTCTAAGCATGTAAAATATTTTAGACAGAGAAAAGCCGATGCAATCATGAGATAATAGAGATACTAACGAGATTTAGGGATAGGGTTACAGCCAAAATAGTTAATTATTCTAGCAAGGCGTAGTTGACCAAGGCCTAGAACGCCGAGTCAGAGTTTTTGTGTAATTGTGAATCTATGGTATTTGACTAGCGTAGGCGTCAATAGTATTGCAAAATTTTCACAATTTTGCCATGTCTATTAGCTGAAGATTTATTATGTTTTAATCTAGCTTGATGTCTGTCGCTGCTTGTATCACAATATCACAGGTAAATTCTTGTTGTAGATATTCGCAAGAGTCGCTGACATCCGATGTGAAAGCTTTTCGTAATCGACTGATAACGACATGGGAGCAGATTGTAAAGACAGACCATCAGTTTCAGCAGCAGTTGAGACCATTTCTTGAGGTTGGCCGTGATAGATATTGCAACGTTTATGCTAAATTTATTTTTTAGTACATGTATATGCTGAAGCAGTGCTGCCATACAAAGCCCATGTGAAATTGAATCTTAGGATTGGATAAGCGTCTTTATTTACCTAATGTCAAATGCATGCATAAGGTTTATCACTAACAAAATACATGCATGCATATCGGTATGTTCTTATGCAAGAGGTTATCTCTCTCGAGTAATACTAGTAGCCTAGTGTAGTAGTATAATACAGTTGTAGTAGAAAGAGACTACACAAAACTATCTTGCACCGTTTTTTCTAAAAGTGATAAAATGTGTATTTTACTACCGAAACTGTATCTAAGTCTATTGCTTACTTTTTGAGATTAACACTTCTTTATGATCGATCACAGCACGCGGGTAATTTCTTTGATCTTTTCAATATGCCGCTGTAATTGACAATTTATTTGTGTTTCAGGCGGCCAGTGCGGAGATGGAGCAGATAGAAGGTGATCTAGCCCAGCTGGAACAGCTCAGAGTGGAACTGGCGCAGTATTTATGTGAGGATGAGAAGTCCTTCCATCTCGACGACTGTATCGGGGTCTTCAACACGTTCTGTCAGAGATTTGTTAAGGCTATTCAGGTAATTTGTTGTGAAATTTGAGCTTTTTTAGGCACGAATTTTAGATAATTTATTTCAATTTTGTTTCCACGTCCAGTTGTGAAATTATGGTATTTTGGTCGAATTAATTATCAGTTCTCATAATAAATTTTATATGCAAATTTGTCTACTACTAGCATAGACACAAATATTCATATATAAACAATTACATTACATCGTCGGAAGCGAATTTCAAGCCATCTTCTGGGAACATGGCTCATAATCCAACATTTGGATGCAATGTAACTCTTTCTTAAGCCTTATCTTGTGACGTGCTGCTGCAGGAGAACAGAGAGAAACGAGCGCAAGAGGCTAAAGCAGAGCACAGGCGGCGCCAGCGTGAACAGAACTCTAGCAAACTCTCTGGTTATTTATTCATGCTTTCTATGATCAGTACACTTATGCAAGGGTTTCAAAATTTGCTTAGTGAATTTTATTCACGTAGTTAGTATGCTAATGAAAATAATGAAATTTATTTGCTAAATGTAATTTTTTGGTTATATAAATGAGGTGTGATTTTCAGCTTGTGGTGGTCAGTTTTTGGCATTAAAAAATAGTGGGCCACATTGCCAATGCCTAGTTTCAGTTGTATTACGTTTTTCGTAATATTAAATTTTGTATTTTGTTTCATATTCACAGTTTAAGAAATCGTTCTAATTTCTTGTTTCAGTGCAATCAGTCCCATGTTCAAACTTGAAGCTATCAAGGGGCTCTGATGATGTCACCAGCTCTCACTCGTCCTCGCTCGCCGAAAACAACACCGACATTTTGAACTCTGTATCCAACCAATCAGAGCCTGCCCCTCAACAAGTTCATGAAAAAATGTCAAACAGATCCCGTCTCCTTCACCGACGCATGTCGCAGCCCAGTATTCAATCCTCTAGCGACACCAACCAAGACTCAGTAGATAATGGAGAAGCCGACATGTTAAAGTTTCTTCTAAAATCTACCACTGATGAAAGCGAACACCGCCGTACGGGCAGCCTCCGCCTAAAGCGTCGCCCCTCGCGCGCCGGTCTATTCGACCGAGAACTGACTGCCTCTCCGCCAACTGTCGTCCTTCCCCCAAGTGCTGACCACCAGACGGAGCCAGGGGTGCGCTCAGAGCTTCCTGTGGGGCTGCGACGCGGAGGTCCGACGCGGAGTTCGCTTCCGTCACGCCTGTTGCCCGCGGTGAAGTTTGTACCTTCGCTGGTTGAGGACAGCTTGCGACAAAATTTTCTGGATCTGACGGGAGAGGATGCTAGTAGGCCCGGGTCAGCGCCGAATACCGCCCAGAGCTTGCCCAATACGGCCCAAAGCTCGCTCAATGCCGCCCAAACGAGCGCAGAGGCGAGCAAGAAGAAGGAACACGAGAGCAGACGCCTCGAGCGGAGAAGGAGAAGCAATGCGGAGACGATCTCCAAGCGAAAACTACCAGCGAATCCATTTTTGACGTTGGGAGATGATGCGCACGGTCTTAAAACAGATGATGATGTTTTACTGCAGACGAACAGTAGTCAAGTGTGCGGTCAAGCAAATGTCAAACACAGCAAAACAACACACCATGATTGCGCTTTGAATGCTTTCGATCACTATGACGTCAAAGATGGAATTGATTGCTCTGCGCGACAGATTCGCTGTGGTAGCTTAGCAAAATCCAGCAGTGCCGATGTTGATCATGAGCATGTTCTAAGCCCTGAAGTCGGTAGAGGCAAGACGGAAGATTCGGCGACAACTCTAACAGAGAGAGCGTTGTTGGAACATCGGGCAGGCAAGTGGCGCAGTGTAGAACACGGCCATGATGGCTCGGAGCTACTACCAGAGGGTACACATAAATCAGATTATGATGAACGAGAACTGTCGCAAAATACTGACCTAGATCAAATTTATCCACGACAAAGTGATGCACGACGATTAGTTCGCTCGTCTACACTGCCACACCGAATGAAATACAATCATATTGAGGCAGATAAAACGCCTAGACAAACGACAATAATCAGTGTGAGAAGAAATTCAAACAATGCTTCAGATATAGATGGAGACTTGAATATGGGCATGCATCTCAATTTAAATCATGCAGCAGAACGCTCAACTGTTATGAAAGATAAACTCAAACAACTGTCGCTCTTGTATTCAGATGACGAATCTGCACTTTTGTCTACAAACGCGAACATGTGCGCCAAAGACAGCAATACTTCATCATTCAAAACCTTTCCCCGTTACACCGCGCTGGGCGTTCAACGCGATACCGCAGACCAGAGATCAGACACGGATTCTCTGTACAGTGCCAGGGACGAAGGTTTTGAGTCGGAGAGCTTATCCAACGCCTCGGCGTCACAGCGGAACTCTCTCAACAGCGCTCTGGACGTCGACATTCGCGTGACTCCACTGATGACACGCAAGATCAACACTGAGGCCTTGGAGGCGGGGCTAATTGGACCCACGGGGGCGGAATTTGGGCCCATTGGGGCAGAGCCTGAGCTAATGGAAGGGGAGCCAGACTGCAGCACTTTGAGTCTATTCACGCGCAGCATTGATAGCCTTGTTGCAAAAAATGATCTCTCAATCTGTGAAGCCAGCATTGATATCGATGAACAGGAACCCAGCGATAAACCCAAGGAATATTCTGCTGCAAGGGTCGTGCAATTATCATCGTTTCTTCCCAAACGTCAAGTCACGAGCACGATGGCTGAGTCGGCGGTGAAAATGAGAAGGGTGCCTGCTAGAAGTCTGACTTCAACACCAGTCGGTTCTCCAATCAAGACAGCGCAGCAAGCGGTGGTTCCATCTAGAGAATCTTCAAAGCTGCCCGGAAAGGCTATAACTCTGAGCAAGCCGGGTTCCGGTCCAACAAAACCAACTAGTAGCTCACTCGTGAAATCGGAAGCATCTGCTAAAAAACAGTCTCTGCTTTCTCCCAAAATGATTAATACAAAAACAAATACTCAGAAAACAGTTGAAGCCGATTTGCCAAAGACAGAAATTAGTGCCAAACCGAATGCTATGAGGACTAGCAGATCCATCCCATCCTCCTATGGGGCTGTGTCAGGGGTCGCTTCCCCCCTCCAGAGTGGATTTATTCGAGGTTCCATCGCCAGATCTACCATGCCCTCAGAAGTCACCAAAGACAAGCGAAGAACAGTGGCTGAACTTAAAGGAGAATCCAATCTGTCTGTTCCACCGAAACGATCTTCTTCCATTTGTCCGAAGGCGTCGCCCATCGTGCCACCATCGATGTCACAGTCGACGGATAAAAACAAAGCACTGTGGATGACGTCCCGTGTTTCTGCGTCTAGTGGTCAAACACCGAGCAGTTCTAATTCCCGTCGCGCTTCTACTGCAGTTGATCAAGTTCCACGCTGCTCTACCAGTGAAGCGCGGAGTTCGCCTCGTCCGGAAAAACCAGCGCCATCTATTAACTCCTTAACTAGTAATTCCCCTCAGATACTCACTGCCATCCAAAACATGGACAATTCATCATCGGTGGTGTCCATTAGAAGAACTTCGTTTGTTAATGGAAGAGAAGATTATTCGGTTGGTTTTGCGGTAGCCAGGCCTTCGTCTGCTTTGAGTGAGAGAGTGCGAAGTGCTGGGTTGCAGCGAGGAATGTATCTGACGAGTAAGGAAGTGTCCCCACACGTTGGAATACCAAGAAGCACTTTGGCTTTGAGCGGAAAGGTTCCAAGGTTAGTCAATTCTCAGCGAGCAGCAGCATCCACGCCATCTGGTGGTGTGGCTAGAATCCTACCAGCCATACCGCCTTCGGCTTTACTATCAGACAACCCGTCAAATAACGCTGCAATTAAAACGCCAGTTCTTGTTAGACCTAGAACACTATCCGATTTTGTTAGATTTGAGGGACCAGAAGTTGAGACTGCTGTGTTTAGTCCGATTAGGGTGAGCAAGGAAATATCTAAGGTCGCAAAGTTGCATGCTAACAACTTTGGTCAGGCTGCGAGAGGGAAAACTGATAAATCGCCCATAGTTCAGAACAAGCTTGTACGAGTTTGTCCGTATGTTAGAAATGAAGCAGGGGACCAGGGACACTTAAATACGTTGTCTTCGGAAAATGTACTGAAGAGATGCGCGTGTTGATACAATGCAATTTTGTTTCTGTTTTTTATATTGTACATAATATTTATGTGATGCATAAAATAATGCGATTAAATGTAGCTGTTTTATAATTTGTTTTGAACGACCCGATTATGTTTTGGCGATTCAATGCATGATAATGATCCTAACAGTAGTAGCCTGCATATAATGCATTGCAAGAGTTTTTTTTACCACGTTCAGTATGCCAGTTTTGTCTAAACACATGCTGCCAACATTATACTGATATTTTAAACTACTTTATGCCTTTGAAGCTGAATAATGGTTAATATCATTTGTCGCTACTAATTGGGTTGACTGTGACATTTCTTTTCTTATACGATACAATATCCATATTAGGCCACTATCAAATTTCAAATATTTTGTAGCATACATCTATGATGCACAATTTGTAGAAAATTGAATTTGTACAGTAATGCTAGAACTTATCAACTTCACAGAACTTTACAGCTGGATCGGTTCTTTTCTACAATGGCAAGTTTGTATGCATCTTCGTTGCATGCATGTTGTATGCAATTGTATGCATCATTACAAAGTTTTAAAAATTGTATTTTCAGTTTTTCACTCAGAACATTGCATGGTGCTATTTACAGTGTCGCTGCGTGATTTGTAACATTGAATGCTTAATAGATCAGTTTCCAATAAATGTAAATCCTTCAATGCTTGCGCTTAGTTTGTACTGATATCGTTTATGATCGGCTGCATGGTTTTTACATCTTCATGCAATAAAAATCACATGTCAAAATGTTAGACAATAAAGACAAGATATTGAGGCAATAAATTGGCATGGTGTTCAGATGCGACTTGTGAAACCCGTGTGTGTCAACTTCATACAAAAAGTTGTACTCGAGTACATGACATTGTATGCATTCACGCTGGTGGTCACGCTCACGTACTGTCACACGGTTGCTGCCTGTTTGACCGTTATGCGGAAAAGCATATATAAATGTTTTGAGCAAAAATGTCATTCGCAGCGGCGTGAATGTGTAGCTTATAATTGGTCAAAAGTTAAAACATAATAAATTAGGTATATCTCTGATATCCATCTGATAACATATGCGTTACCATGATCATCGTACCGGTGTTGTGCAACATATTTTGGGGATAATTCTTGACACGCAGCACAGCGCAGTCGATTAAAAGTTGCTTGTAGGTTCTAAAATGGTTTAAGGCTCACAAAATTAAGCTAGTAATGAGATCTACAAATCCAGTAGTTCTCGTTATCATTGGCAAGCAATGAGAAGCGGCAAAAGTTTTAATGCAGACTCTATGCTAGTATGCTTTATATGATGAACAATGCATCATCAAAGGTTTAAAATAAATGATATAATACAATACTATGCATGAACGTTATTTGCCTTTGTACAAAACTATCACAGACTTGACGATAGAATACAGCAAAACCTTAACTAACAGATTACATATGCATCAGTTTGTACACACTATGCACATACATGGAATTCTGTAATTACGCACA
The DNA here is from genome assembly GCA_034695025.1 of Chamaedrilus cognettii. Lineage (NCBI taxonomy): Eukaryota > Metazoa > Annelida > Clitellata > Enchytraeida > Enchytraeidae > Chamaedrilus > Chamaedrilus cognettii. Next base: position 16,863 of record JAQIWG010003136.1, read on the forward strand.
CATAGCAGAGCGTAACTCACGTGATTTAAGTCAAAATATAAAAAAAAATCAGACCCTGCTCGATGCTTTGATACGAAAAGCACAATCTAAATCATACAGCAATTAGGCTAAAATATCATGTACACTGCTTTTCTTATCTAAAGCACAGTCTGAATTGTACAGTAGGCCTATTTAGGCTACATGTACAATCTACACACTGCTTAGAGGTGCTGACTTGCAAACATCTCAAATAAATTATTCACAATCGCACGTCACGGTATTCTTCAATACTAGAATATAAATACCAAAATATTAATATTATCAAATCGATCGCCCGGCCTCAAATTGCATCCTATGCGTGTGACTCATCGCTATGGTAACCGAGAATGTCCCCTCCGCCATACCCCAGAGGGTTCTTCATGGCCAGTCCACGATTGATTAACCCCCTGTCGTAATCCCCCACTAATGTTTGTTCTTGTCTGCTATTGGCTCGCTCGAGATCTGTTCGGGAGGGGTGGCGGCGGTCGCGAAAGGAATTCTCTCGACTTGGGTAATGCGCAGCGACTGCAGCACCATCTCTTTCTTCTGACTGCTCAATGGATGATCTTGGATTTCGCCCTGTGAACAAAAAAGTAGTTCATCAAATTGTAGACTCGGACAAAAAAAGATAAATATACTAATCTTTAATAGAGCCGCATGAGTACTTTAGGCCATATAATAGTTTTTTAAATGCATTATTATGGTAGATGTGTAATGTTAGTTTGAAATGTCACAGATATTTATTCAAGTGACATAATTATACTATTGCCTTTTATGGGACAAATACTGCAACAGTTACTGTATTTGTGTTAATACGCCACACTATAGTATCGTGTAAATACACTTAACATTTTAACCTATAAGATAAACAGTCATATTTAATAAAGTAAGGTCATATTCACATTTTAGGGGTAAACCATTGCAATCAATGCAAGTACAATAAAGCTACATGAAAAAGATCTAAAATCGAGAATGTAAAGTGTAAACGAGACAATGATGTGAAAAACAGCCAATGCAACAAAACAAAAATGCATCTGAAACCAAATTAATGAATGGCATACATCTAAATTTTTACACATTACACATGCAACTCATAAAATTAAATAAAACCATTAATTAAAAGAGAGTGCCAACCAAATACTAAGCCACTGAGGAAAACGAGAATAACTCTGAAGAAACTATAGAAAATGCATAAGGCAGAGATAGGTAATTATAATGGATGGGCGAAGGGATGCATAATACTGATATTTACTTTTTAGGACTCCCTTCAGAGTCTGATTCCAAGATGTCCGAGTATGCTGGCATACACAATTTAGCAAAAAACTATTTGACTGCGACATTTTGCATTACTTCTCTCATACGTTTCTATGTCATTTATGTCTCATAGAGATTCATGTTACACTAAGGCATCGAGAAGAGTATCATAACATTTATGGCTATTTCTGCAGCCTAATTAGCAAACTTCATGAATACCGGATACACGTCAGAAACCAGGATAGCCTGCAAATCATTAAATCCGAAATAAAAATAAATTGGAGCGCTACATTCAGTTGCTTTATTTCAGATTTTGAGTTTCTCTGAACACCAAGGGCCTCATTTACGTACATTTCTTAAGATTTTCTGAAATCTTATCCTAACTGAAATTCAAAACAAATAAAATCCAAT
>JAQIWG010003137.1:0-18542 GCA_034695025.1 Chamaedrilus cognettii
CGGGGGAGGGGGGAGGGGGGATGGGAGCGGGGCGGAGATAGTCACAGAGATGTCTTTCTTTATGAAAAAAGCACGATCGGAGGGAGGGGGAGGGGGGTGATTTAAATGTATGGTTGCAATGCTCCGAGTCTGTGTTTGCCTTCGAAACAAACTCACACCGAACGTGAATCGGCGGTTAAGTCTTCGAACTGCCGCGACAGTATATTTAATTAGCGAAGCACACTAAATCGCTGGTTCAAAAGTTACTCATAGAAAATTCAGGAGAGTGACTGATGACAAAAAGAGCTAAGGCGCCTCGGGGCTTCTCTCCATTGATACAGAGTGCCTATGCATCGAGCTAGGGGTCCACTCTGTGATCTCGGGGAGCTTTAACCACCCAACCCCTCCCACAAATGTCACCCTTCACAGAAGTCCGTTTTTAGCCGAGCCAGAATTATTTAGATGCCGATAAAGATGCATGGCTGCAGAAGTAGTTAGGTCCCCTTGCACAGCGTCTTAGAAATAGCGAGAATTCTTTATAAGGAGCCATTTACCATCTGAATATTATTCAAAAGATAAGGTCAGTGGCGGCATCATCCATTTTTACTTGTAACGCTACTCCTATCCATTTCTAAATTCGAATGGAGCTTAAAAAACGTCGTTTTTTGGAGTACTACTCCTACTAAACTTATCCCTGTCTATAGCATCTTATGGAATTCTATACTATATTTATCACGATATCTTAGATATTTCAATTGAAGAAAAAACTGCAAAAGTACGCATAAAAACATCGTAGACTTGTCATTAAATATACTGCTCAGCTTATAAGGCATTGAAATTCGACTGGACGCAATGATAAATAGCCATCAAGCTCTATTTGCGTACAATTTTTGCGTTTGTCTATTCGTTGACACAGCCAGCAAACATCCAGGATTTTTTTATGAATGCAACAAAAATTGTGCTCGCGGAGTGCGCGGTGTGTGCTGAGTCTCACGACCTTGGTCCACGGCTTGTCTGGGATCAATTGAAGTCTGATTGCGCCTCGGGGAAGGATCAAAAACTTGATTTTTGGGGGGGGGGGGGTTATCTAGCAAGAAGGAGGTGGTTTGAATGGATGTCCTAGCTTGCTACATTTTTTTCGCAACTAACTCACGACCGGGTATCGAGTGGGCAATGTCTCACAAAAAATAAAAAATATATCCAACTCTCCACCTAATCATATCTCCAGTAACAAATTCCACAATGAATGCGTGGTATTTCATAGTGCGGTAGTTAGGGGAGGGACATTTCTGATTCGTATGCAATTCTTAGATTGGAATAAGGTTTTAGTCCTGTCCTGGAAAAACCCCCTGGGGGTTGATAGGTCGATAGTATAGATAGGGAGCGTAGGCATCAGGTTGATCCATTCATGCTCGATGCTATGACGACCTGTCAATCTTAAGAGAGTCATAGTTAGGCCTACTCGTAATACATGAACTAGATTACGAGGAGCCATTGCTCCCGTGGCCCCCTGGCTCCGCGACTGTCGCGTCCAGGTCTTCCCTCGCGATGTCGCGGGATGTCGTCGGGTGAATCGTTACCCAGCTCCAATTCGATCCGTCCGTGTCGGTCGCAAGGAAACCCGTTCGATAGCCCGCTCTCGAATATTGAATCTACGGCCGAAAAGCGCTTCTTTTCATTCTTCTTTTATCCGACTAGGGTTCTTTAAAAGGCAAGTGTTTTTGCTAAAACTTCTGCTTAAACTGTTGTCGTTTTTCACAAGTGAACGAGGTCAATTTGTATTGATAAATGAAAACCCTAAAATTAACTCCCGCCTTTTTCGTCTATTCTGTAAAGTTTATCCATATTTTCACAAAGGTTTAGACGTTGACGCCATGGTGAAGACGGCTGCAGGCGCTGGGTTTAACGGTCGGATGCCCTTCCTGCGGCCAACTCAAAAATAATTATCTGGCAGGGAAAAATAAAAACACCAACATTCTAGTATACAATTTATATGAAACTTTTTTTTGAAAACTACCATACTAATATTATGGTAGTGCTATACTACATAATTATGTGGGGTTGACTTGGATAATATTTTATAATCGGGTCACCTTCATGGTACCCTAGAGCTCGTCGGATTCATGGAGCAATACAGTGATTTCCTATTAGTCGGGCGGGACAGAGGCACGTCACGTGGTGTGACGCTGAACACGTGACCAATTCGATTGGAATTAGAATCAAGCAGTCGGGGCAGCGCCCACTGCTTTTGATTTTCCATCAGTTTCACTGAATTGTCAGACGACTGACTTTCACCGCTGCGTTCTTCTTCAGAGTTTTTCTTTTCGATATTCTTTGCGCTGAGTAAACTCGGTGCCGATGGAATATTATAGGGGTCGGGCGAAGACAGAGCCGTCAGTACTTAAGCGTGGCCGTTCTTGACACAGGAGAAATGAAGCAACCCCAGCAAGTCGGGGAATATAGAATAGACGTGCAGCCCAGGGCTACCCAGATGAGCCGTAAAAGGCGATTGAAGAAGGAGGATCGATTTGTGGCTGCCCTCATACACAGAACCGGACTGTAACAGTGTTTGTTACTCACAGGCGGTCCTTAAATTTTTTTTTTAAACACAGGAGAAAAGTTTTTCTTGTCAAGCTCAAACCGAGTCATCTTAGGGTTGAGGCCGCGTTAGGGTCAACACTGAACAAGTTAGTGTTAGGTCTGCGTTAGGATCAGGGCTGTGTTACGGTTAGGGTTTAGTATAGTACTGTTAGTTCACGAAAATAACTTAAACCTTTGCCTGAATAGCACGGATCTGTCTTCGCTGGACCCGCTTGTGATGGAAGCATCCGATTATTCGTCGCGAGTTGAGTTTGTCACGTTTCAGGGTGAAAGCGCGAAATAGCAAGACTTGGTATCAGCTGCCAGTGTTACCAACGAGTGCGGAAGATTATTTTTACAAAATTTCCGCGTCATTTTGATCCTGAAGCTTGCGATGTTAATTGTAGTTTGCAACAATAGCCCCTAGTAGGCCCATAAAGTTACTTAAACCAAATTTAGATACCACAATGTAGATTCCTGTGCGGTTTTGCATAATATCCATAGGGTGTGCTGAAAATATGTCTTATGAATTTTGTTGTGGGCGGAAGAACAACTTGTTTTACCGCTAAGGTAGAGAGGGCTTTGACGTTCAGTGTGGCTTCAGAGACGGCTATCCAATATAGACTATACATCTATATAGGTTAACATAGTCAAGGCTGAGAAAAGCTGTCTCCAAAGAGGGATATCCAAAGCTGACATTGAATCCAGGAACAATCTCATTTAACGTCTTGCAACCCACGCTGTGTCACTGCTCGCTTTAGTTCCATTGAGACGTTGGTGGTATGGGCTGGTTACATTAATGCGGAGTGCGGCGGAAGTGGCGCGGTAAAATTTGGGAACAATCGCATTACCGGTATATACCAATCAAGCATCTGAAACATGCGGATGACTCATTTTTGAATGGACTTCAATTAAGCTATTTCCAGCTTTGAAAATAGTACGCAATATCTTGTATATTTGATATTTTGTTCAATTAGAATAAGCTTAATTAAAGGCACCGAACATAGCGCATGTTTTAATGGTATTTTATTTTGACATGATAATAATATAATTAACTAGGCCTAAACTTTTTGCTGAAATTGATTTTTCGACCGCAGCGCTTGTAATTACCCGTATTTTACAAAACGTAGGTATCGGCGTATTGCTACTATAAACGATAATAATTTAGTTTGCTACTAATCAAAGGGTAATTCCTCAAATATAGCCCCCTATTCTCCATCACCAGCATCCAAGGACCAAGTCGCGATCAGTGCTCGATCCACCCACAGATTTATTCCGAACGCTCTCGTGGGGAACGTTAATTCGGATTCAGGTTTTTGTCCACTCGTTTCTGTTTATTTGCGCGACTATAAATAGCATACTGTATATGGCCTGCTATACTGCGTATGCAAGAGTTGAAAGTTCTGATAATGCGATGTAGGGGGGGGGGGGGCTTTTATTTCAAGGACTGTGTGTAGTAACAGAGTCTATTACGGTCCGGTTCTGTGTAAAAGGGCTGCCACAGAACCGCTCCCCCCTCTTTAGTTGCGACTCACCCGGGGAGCTCTGAACTGCAAGTCTATTCTTTGTTCCCCGACTTGTGGCGGTAACGAATCTTGCGATGTAACGTTTAATCCAGCCTGATCTTAATACATGGCATCTCGCATGCAGGCTGATCAATGTCTCGATCAGAAAAGATTGATGGCTGTGCGTCCAGCAGCCAGCAGCTTGCGATTTGATTTGGTCGAATCACGTGTGTATATTTAGTCTGCGTCCAAGGCGAATCTACAGAATTTTTAACGGAGGAGGGGGGTTTGGCAAAGAAGGTCTGCATTCATCAACGAGGGGGTGCCAAGGGGGGGGATAGACCTTGCTCCGCGATAACTTTCTGAGTCAATTTTTTACGCCTAAAATGTTGACTTGATGGCAAGGGGTGTAGGCCTACCCCCTCCCCCCTTCTTAAATCTACCAATGGCCTACATTCAATCCTGTATACATGCAAAAGATTATAGTTTGCGTATTTTCGTTTTATGGACTAGATTTCTTGAAATGAAAGTTAATAAAAACGCGTCGAACGACAAAGCTATAGGTCAGCTCTCTGAGGCCTCATTTACGTACATTTCTTAAGATTTTCTGAAATCTTATCCTAACTGAAATTTAAAACAAATAAAATCCAAAGGCCGACCGCCCTGACGTCATCATTCGGTTCGCGCGCCACCGTGCGAAGTTTCCAATAAAAAAGATAAGATTTGCCAAAGATTCTCTTAAGACAATCTTACGACTAAAATTGTCATAAGATATCTACGTAAATGAGCCCCCCTCGAGGATCCCTACCATTATGAAGCGCAGCTAATTTTGCAAAGCCGTAGAAAGCAGCCAGAAAACTCCCTGGCAATCCAATCCTAGTCCGCAATATCTATCATCATTGGGATGATTGAAGCCCTTTAATTTTATAGTCAGCGCTTGGGTTCGGGGTATAATTTAAACTGCAGTAGATTAATTAGCAGTAGGCTAATTGGAATTTCGAATTGGAATAGGGGCTAGAAAGAATTTTAAATGTGCGGTAGAAGTGTCAGCTACGGGTAGCTGTTACCGCTATCGCGCACACTGCTATCGGCTTCAATGTCCCACTGTGAATAAATCGGAACTGTATACTCAGGCATCCAATCCAGAACAAGTCTCCTCTATAAAATAGCTATTTCGTATTTTTCGCACCGCGCATTTAATCGCAGCGCACCGGCAAGCTAAAAACAACGCGTCCAGGCTTGTTACAGCCAGCGTACAGCCAAAACTGTTTCGCCAAAACACACACGCGCCATAAAGCAACCAATGTTCGCGTAGTAATCTCCTGTGGTGGTGGGAGGGGTCAAATTTTAAGAATGTCAATGTTGTAGTTATCCCATCGTAACAGGGGGGCCCCCAGTCAAGGCAACACGGGCCTCAAACCCTCAACTCAAGAATTCGCGACCGAATGGGAGGGGGGGGGGGGGGGTGCTAACATCACCTTTTTCCTTTACGTGACCAACCTCATTCATTTATTTAGGGCAACTTGCACAATTCTTACACATTCTTGTTCATTTCGCCAACAATTTCTTGTTTTTTATTTTTCTCTTTTTATTCTATTCTTAACAGTGCTTGTTCATTTTTAAGGTCGTCCTTGACATTGCTTGTTTATTTCTGAGGTCGTTCTTAATAGTCTTTGTTCATTTTTCATAACAAGGGGGAGCCCGATACCCCCTGAAAAATTAACAAGGGGGGCCTTTTGTAGGCCCCCCGGCCCCCTTTTAGGGAGGTAACAAGGAGGGCCAGGCCCCCCCTGGGCCCTGGCCCCCCTGTAACTTCAACACTGCCGTATTTAGTAACAAAGACTATTACAATCCGGCTCTGTGTAAAAGGGCCGCCAGTCCGCCACGGAACCGCTGGTAATAACCTCCTCCCAGTGCAGGCGAGCTGCTATACGGTAAACGGTGCTCTGGTAATAATTGTTGATGGCGTGTGGGAGAAGAAGTGCTATCGAGCTGCGTCGAGCATGATATACCGAAGTCTCCGTGTATGAAGTGTACCGAAAATAAACGCGAGAGTATGAGTACTACGAGTAGGACTACACTACATCAGGTTCAGAACAACCTACTACAGCTTACGAGCGCTGTCAACGACTGCTATTTTTTGGGTTTCGAGAGCTTGCAAACAGTCCGGCACTGAAAATGACTTGTATTCGATGTCGTATTGGCTGCCATCGGCGTGTAGATCGGATAAGTTTTAGCTGCACCGCTTGATATAGTGTGGCACTCACACGCAATTAGCACTTGTGGTAGTGTTTCTTTTGTTTGCTCAATGCAATTGTTATTCCTGCACTTGCAACTACTGGGGCTGTTGCTTCCTAAGCCATAACCTAGTAGGCCTATATACGACAGAACAACCTATACTACAGTCTAGTAAGTAATCTTTAATCACACTTCGTTATATTTAAAATAGTTGTTTAGCCTACTTATTCAAGCGTGCTGATCTATCTAAGAACACTCATTCACAAACAGTGCAAACAGTTGAATACAGGCTGACATAACGGGCCTGAAATAATTTATGCTAAGATAATGTAGGCTAAGTTAGATTTTGTCAAAATGAAGGGCCACTGCATGGGAATTGTAAATCGTAACTTATGCCACGTGTGTGCAGTGAATGAAATGTCTCAACTCTCAACCAATAAATATTTTGTATACGAATATTGTAACTCAAGTTATGCTCTCTCACGAAATCTTTTTCACTATGGTCAATTTGGTATTATTAATTGGTTGAAAGGAATCTATTATACAAAACAATCCTACGAATGCAATGGCAATGATCAATTTTATTTTCATATCCACGCTCTACCAAAACAGTCTACATTCGGTGTGTATGGTCTCAGGGCGAAAGCGCCATCGAAGCGATCCCGAAATTGGAAATATAAAAATGCCTTTCTGTAAGGACGCGGTTCTCAAGAAAACTCGGCGCTAAGAGCCGAAGCTTAAGAGTGCTCGCTTTATCACTTTCACGACGCACCCGCGCTCGCAGTGACTCCGCACTTCTTTGATGTCGGCCACGACAGCATTTCGCACTTACCGTTAGCGATAATGGGGCGTCAATATATTCGAAATAAAAGGTGGCTGAATTCGTAGATTACATACACATTGCATCACGTCACGTTCAAAACCAAAATGATGGCGCCCGCTGTCAATCTACACCGTGGCTCAAAAGTAAAGGAACCAATAAATTTATTCAATGACTACGGAACGCAATCAGCGTTCTCAATCAAATTGTTACCGCATTAACTCTGATCATTGCTTCATATTTCGGTCAATTTTCATTGAATTTCATCGCGGTTAAATAGATATGAGTAGTCAAAGTTGACTTCCAAAAAAAGCGTCAACCAAGCGGAAAATTTCTTAATTGTTATTTGAATCAACAATTTTGTGATAACGATCTCTTTTATATTCCAATTCAATAATTGTTAGCAATTCAGGAATGTGCACTTTATGTTTCAACAAGCTTTGGCTCCAACATGCACGTGAAACGATCGAAGAGCGTGGTGAGCTATGAAGAAGAATGACACAAAGCGCTGGGCGTCAAAGTGGTGCGCCGTCAATTGTCGCAATTTAGCGCATGGTGCGTATTACGATAAAGCATTAAGTGTCAGAAAAATCAACATTTAACATCTAAAGTATGGAATAGCCAAAAAGTTGGACACATTTGAACATTCTGCACTTATCGGGGCAAAGAAAAGCAGCAGCGTGAATAATTATTGGCTTGCACAAGAGGCGCAAACGGCAATTAAGCAGTTTCCCAGCTTGGGTTGGCTTGTTTCTTGGTGATCAATTTTGACTACTTGTGTTCTTTCAACCGTTGGCTGAAATTCAACGGAAATTGGCAGAAATATGAAACAATGATCCAAGTTAATGTGGTAATAATTTGATTGAGAACGCTTATTGCATTCCGTAGTTATTGAAGAAATTCATTGGTTCCTTTACTTTTTAGCCACGATGTTGTAATAGACGCTAATTATTTGCCTTGTCATTATGACTCAACAAAATTGATAAGTGTTTCGCTTATGCGTGTGCGCGTGACCAAAGATTTGTGTTAATAATCTTTCTATGAAACCCGCCAAGAGGAACTGATTCCGGTTTCAAAATTGATTCAATAGAAACTGATCCAGGTGTCTTACAAATTTTATCCAAAACGTCGGTCTGCAGAAAGGAACCTGATTACTCGAATCGTTCTGATACTTGAAGTTGTACAGCGGCAACAGCGATCTATAAATAAAGCGCTTGAAATGCCAACCACAGGAAAGCCTAGTCAATCCTTAACCCTAACCATAGCTGGTTAATCCTAACGCATCCATAACCCTAGCAAAAAACCCCGAACAAACCCAGAAGATATCAGGCGACATTCTGCATAATTTTAGTCCCTGCTGATCCCCCTTAATTCCCTCCTCTGGCTTGCATTGATAGAAGTCAAGCTCAGTCGCCGACCCACTCCTGCCGTGGATATCAAAGGCGCCGCGCCCAGTCGAGTGTCGTTCACTGACTGTCCGCCAGGCGGCGCTCGTTGACAACGGAACGGTCCTCGATGGGTCCTTAGGAGCTGTGCGTCAGCTAAGCTTTATCTTTTGGCGTCTCGACTCCAGGACGCAGGCGTTGTTTCATCCGTAGACGCCAGGGTCTTATTTTCCGGCGTCGAAGCCATGATTGTATACTAACATGCCAGAGGCCTAATATGTAATTCAATTGAAGCGCGACGCTGAGACCTTTGAAATCTGGCGTTTCGTTACGCCTAGGCTTGGTTTTTTGGCGTCAGTGACACGTTTTCTGGCGTCATAGACGCTGTGACGCCAGTTAACGGCAGCCCTTCTCAGGAGCAGTCCCTGCCGCTAGTCGTTGATCGATGCGGCCCGTCCGTGCACAGCGAGATAAGCTCCGTCATCAAAGCGTCCGTTCGCCGTTAGGCGACAGAGCAATGGCGGTGTCCGTGGACGAACTTACGGGGAGATGGGCGGCGGCGCGCGAATAGGTCCCAGGCAAATAGAAGACGTTCATAACTGGGGGGGAGGGGGGAGAGAAGGGATTGCTAAACTTGCTGGGTGAAATAGGGCCAATATCTTGCTGCCTATACACGGATGGTTAGTTTTCCATGAGCACCTTCCCCCCGGTTGCTGATTCTATTCCGAAGGCAAAGAGCCAAAACTTTTCCGTCAACGCTCTTCGCCCTCGTCGTCAGCTCTCACCGATTCAGTTTTTTGGAAAAGAAAAGAAAAACTTCTTTGAATCCCTAACGCTACGCGCCTAGGTGTGCCGGTAGGGGAGGGGGGGGATGGAAATTTCGATGATGCAGAAGGCCTCATATATAAAATCGTATGCTTAGTTTAGTGTTTTAAAAATGTCATCCTTTAGTATAAAGTCCAAAGTCCAAGATTTGTTTTCGCAATTATCTTTTTGCCCCTGAAATTCACCAAGAATGCTATCGCAGCGCTTTTCTCTAAAGCAAAATCCTAAAAAAGAACGCTTCATGTCGGTACATAATGTCGATACAGAACTGCGTAATACTCGATCGGTCGTTTGGTAGGCTATCCCCTGCAGCCTGTAGTTGTTGGCCGTTAAGAGCAATCAAGGCCTGTCAGGGCGGAATACCCTCGTGATGGATCGGTGTTTCCCTGCCCGTGTCGGACACTCTGTGGTGGGCACCAGTGATACCATTGAACCAAAACTGAATATCCCTGGATTCCGGGTACGGAGGACGAAAAATATCTCTAGATGTCCTTTTTTGACAAAAATAATCCCCAGCTCCCCATTAAAATATACGCCGTTTTATGCTTTAAAATACCCCACATACATGTATTCTGGGATTATGTTACAAATGAGATCACTAGATCACAAAAATGTCACTAAAGGTAGTGGTGTACTAGCAGCGCCATCACTGGTGGGCACTGTTTCGGACTTGTGAGCAGAGAAGTGAAACTAAAAATATTCTTAACAGGGTGAGGGGAATAATCTGGGGAAGTCTGGGCAAAATGTGATTTCTTTCAAGGGTTAGGGTATGGATTATGTCAAGGAGTTAGGTTTTTGGTTAGTTTAAGGATTTAGGTTAGGGTCTGTTTGGGGTCAAGGCTGGGGTTGGGTTTTAAGCAAGTCCATTTCATAGCATAACACGGCGAGTGTTCCAGACCTGCGGCCATAGTAGAACTAAAGATGATGTTTAACGCTAGAGTGGAGCCTATCGCCCAAATGTTTATTATTATCCTTGACGACACCACACGCCACGCAATCACGCATTTTCTTCGCTATGCAGCCCTTCTTGGGAAGAAAGTTGTCACTTCCGCGCCTTCAATAATGAAAGCAACGGCTCGCTAGGCCTACGCGAATATTTTAGCGACAGCTTTTAAACTACCATTGCCGCGTTCGCGCCGTAAAGCACCAATTCTCATATTGCTCACGGGACTGTACTGCTCACCCGCAGGGAAATAGTCTTGTTTCGATAAACAGCCGCCAAAGACCCTGGGGAAATTAGCATACGAGGCTCCACTCCTGCCCCCCGTTGCCCCATAGCGCCTCTGGTCACTCTGTGGCCTGGATTTGAATGTGTGGTGTATAGAAAAAGTGCAGTTTTGTAAAGTTCATTGCACGGTTATTACTGTCAAATTGAACATGACGGGCGTGGGAAAGAAATGTGAATCATGAATTCGCCACAAGAGCAGAGCACAATGAAACAAGCGTAAATAAATAACGTGCACGGTGAACATAGTAGTTCAAATGAATCAGCTGCGTGCATATTAGTATAAAATTAGATAAATACTTAGATAAATCATGACGTCAACATCATCATATTAAGTTTTCAGATTAAACACAAAAAAATATGCCGTGCACATGATAAGATGCTAAAATGTCTATTTTTCTACCCCAAATGTTCTCCTTGTATAATTTGTTATGAAAAACAGTCTCCGCGGTCGTTAGTTCTCTTTCGACGGATTGCCCTTAAAATTGGCGAGAAACTTCAATTAATTTTTTTTACTGGGTCTTGGTGACTGTATACCCTCATCCAAAAAGTGAACTGGAATCACAAATTTATCCATCGTGTTCCCTTGTCACACTTTATCAAGCACTATTGAACACGAAGAGTAAGTTTAGTTAGCTGGGGTCAGGGCTTCCGTCAAGCTTTTTTATGCTGGCGTCCAGACGCCAAGATCCAGACGTTTTGTCGTCTCGAGACGCCATGATGTCTTTTTTATGACGTCTCAGCCTTGCGAGTAGTAACATACCATAGGCTACATACAGCACAAACACCGCGAGGCTGAGGCCCTTGAAATTTGACGTCTGATTCTGAAGACGCCATGGATACCCTTTTTAATTCTGATTCAAATTTTCTGGCCTCTTAGAAGCCGCGACGCCAGTTAACGGAAATCCTGCTTGGGGTTTAGTCGAGTTACCGGAAATAACACGTTCTTATTTCGTAGTCTTTGCACCTAGCCATCCCGCCTGTTGCACTTGTTTTTATAACGACTTGAAAGGAGGCTGACGTGAATCCTTCTCCCTCAAGCATGTTGAGTGTGCGCCCTGTCGACTTCCCATCCTTAGTTTGGAATATATTTGCATAGCATTTCGTGAGGCGTTGGTGTGTGTAACTCCCGCCCTTTACGCGTATGCTCTATTATCAAGCTTTCTTGCCATGCAAATTTAAGATAGTTTTCTCTGGTTAAATGTGGTTTGGTTAAAAGTCAATATTAAATCTTTTTGCGCATTTATGTTTCAGCGACACGTAGAATAAAATTCTGAAGCGTGAGTGCGTGATGGAAAAAAACGGTACTGGCCTAGACAAATAATTAGCTGACCCAGACAAATCGACATAGACAAAAATTGACGATTCAAACACAAGCTGCCTCTGATTTTAAATTGCATGTCTAATGGTCCATAGTCCATAGTATTTGTAGCACAAATGTCAATAATCCTCCGACAACAATATTCTAGTCCCTTTTCAACAAAAAAATATCCGTCGACACATTTTCGATAGCGAATCTAGTTTTTTTAAACGAGAACATTTTTTGCGATCGCAATTTTCATATTACTGTAGAATTTTATATCGGCTGATATTGCCAACCGTATAGTACAGAGCTGACAAAGCCATTTTTTGTAACCAAATAGTTCGTAATGCCATAGCCTCAAAATTTACCATAATATGCAATGACAATCGGGCAACGTGAGCGCGTTCTGGGTGTGTCGCACTCAGCGCCAGTTGTCCGGAGTTATGAACACGTTTAAACGTACACTTCCTTGCTTATAACCTACACTGTACGTTTGTGATAAAATCTATTTGATTTGATTCGATTCGAATTCTTGCGTCTGTTCCTTTTATTGACCAAATCAAGCACGCCTGACGCTCTTTCTGCATTTCGACCCATTTTTTTTACAACTCCTAGACTGACGACTGCGGCGAGTGCTCTAAAGCCATGCCACGAACCAAGCAAACATAATTGTATAGCAGGAGAGACTGCGACACTTTGACAAATTGATTTGAAAGCATGTAGACGGATACTTCAAGCGATGATGGATGCAGAAACTGGTCAAGCCATCGCGGTGGATATTTATTGCGGTCGCATCGCTCAGAAAGTCTCTAGGGTGCGATGATAGCCTAAAGCATCTCTAGAAAATGCAAATTGAACAATTTTATAGTTGTAGCCCTTCCAACTGTTTGGTCTCGCATAAAATAGGACCTGCGAATTGAATTTTTTACGTTGAATTGTTTGAATTTGTAGCCTGGTTTGATACCAAAACTATGTTAATTAATTAAACAGGCCGACTAATTGGCTCAACGCGGCACAATTTCGGGTTTATGCATCAAGTTGCAATGTATAAATATTGTGTAATATATACTATCAGACATTAAGAAAATCATTATTGATTGCAACGTAGTGTCGGGTTTAGAATGTAGCCTACTGCAGTGTCTGTATGCAATAATGTAGTATGTATGTAGTAGTGGACTGCAGCGTAGATTGAATCATCAGTGTCATCAAATCGTTATTATATGAATCTTTTATTCACCACGAAGGTAGATATGCAACACAAAATAAATAAATAAATGATACAACGAGCAGCATTAAACACTAACTTGAACACAAACTTAGAGCCATTAGGCTATTAAACTAGATTACTCGTGTGCATCAACCTTAGATTCAAAATACTTACAAGCAACTGCATTAGTAGAAGATATCAGCTTATCAATGTCAACGTTGTAAAAAATCAAGCAATACAACTATAGAACACATTTCAAGGACAAAACGTCTGTACCTAGCCTAGTTGTTCAACTAGGCTAATCATTTGCAGTTAACCGGTTTTTATTTTGTCTGAAAATATTTCACGCGATTGTTTCAGGCTGCAAGTGACTGATTTCTGACTTCGGATTCTGGATGGCAGTTGCGCTCGCTCTTTTGACCTGAACTCCGAATTCACGAAAAGTTAAAGACCGCCGGACAGCTAACAAACATTTTCTGAAGCTAATAAGTAATAAAGGTGTCAACAACAACGTAGCGGATGAACAGCGCGGTCCATCTGAATAATGTCGCGGCCTTATAGCGTAGGCCGCCCTAGTGATGCTGGTAATTCTATCGCAGACGTATCGTAGTAGCCATGCTGTGATAACAGTTTTTCAGGTCGAAACGTAACAAAATTGAATATTAAACAATTTGAATCGTTTCGGAGATACGAATCAGAGGAATACGGTAAACGATATTCGCTCGGCGTGTGACCGTCTCGGAAACTAGGGACAGAAAAGCCTCGCAGTCGACATGGGTAACACACACGACACGGAGATCGCGAGGCTAGAGGCGGACTACATCCACACCAAATGGCGCACCACGGACGACTACCGCTGGGGCTACTCAGGAGATAGAGGTAAGATATAGCCTTACGTTCACATCCACGTATTACATAACACCAAAAAAGTTTTTGTTGACTCTACCTACCACCCCTTATAACACACTATAACGCCGGACAAGATCACACCCGCATGCTGTAATCACAGCAATTGCCAAAGAACCCACCCCCAGAGCCTCACAAAATATTTTCGTGAGATATTGAAGAAATAAAAAAAAATTAAGGAGACCAAGAGAAGAGAAAATCAAAGAGAGAAAATTCAAGAAATTTTGGTCAATTTTTTTAGCAAGCGTTATTACATTTACTGTCCCATAGGCCTACCCATCCACTCCTTTTAACGGGATATAACAAAATCCCTATGCCCACTTACCCACCCTCAAGCGTTAGGATATTATGTGAACGTACCCTAACAGCGAGCGTCATGCTTTGATATCAGTT
This sequence comes from Chamaedrilus cognettii, assembly GCA_034695025.1. Taxonomy (NCBI): domain Eukaryota; kingdom Metazoa; phylum Annelida; class Clitellata; order Enchytraeida; family Enchytraeidae; genus Chamaedrilus; species Chamaedrilus cognettii. The sequence goes on from JAQIWG010003137.1 coordinate 14,367, forward strand.
TTATTGCAGTTTTACGTTTATTTGTGCGAAGTACAATCATATCCTATAAATAAATACATGATTCAACCAAAACCAGAGTCCTCCAGCCAATATTTATGAATTGGACCAACCGCCGCACGCTTTCAAGTTTCAGCCCCTGTCATTGAAGTTAATTTTCCCCGAGGAATCGGTCCATGCGTTCAGCGTCCAAGTTGCATCGAAACGCGCGGTCTTCAAAGTCTGACGCCTTGTGTCGTTAGCTCAGTCCTCGGGACACCGTTCACAGCCAATAATGTTCGAACAGCGGCGGGCGCCACTTCTAAAGACTTCGCGACGTCTATAATAGTCGAACCGGTCTCGGAGCCGCGGGGGGGGGGGGGAGGGGTGGGGGGAGGGTCGAAGAACATGGGGGAGGGAGGGAGAGGGCATGGATGGGGAGGGGGGTAAGGGGCAATGGTGAGCGCGCCAGGCCTGAATGTTGGGGTAAATTTTAGCAATGTGTGAAGTAATTATCGAAGGAAAAAGGGCGGGTATGAATCTCAAAATTAACATGACGGATAGGTCTATAGGCCTTTATATCAAGGTAAATTTTGACGAATATGCGGCCATTTCAAACCAAAATTTGACGCACACTTACATGTAGGCCCAATTTAAAAACCTTACTTTAAAGTTCATTGCACCTTTTATGTAAATGTGTCACCCCCCCCCCTCCCTCTCTATATCTCAGAATTTCGGCTACGCCGCAGAGTCGCACTGCGCTCATAAAGCTACCGCCGCCCGTCGCTTAATAACAGTTGATGGACTCTCCTTATCAGTCGGAATTACAGCAGACTGTTCTAGTTGTAGCGAACAGCGTTGGCTCGCGCCGAGGCTTCAGCGATCCCGGGGGAAGGACGCTGCTCGCTACGCTTGGCTGGAAAACAATGTCCTCTACGGCGGGCAGAGACGGAACCTCTCGGATAAATGTGCAGCAAAATTATGCTTAACAGCAGGGTGAGCACCGAATGTATGAGCAAATCGAGGAAGAAAGAGTTTTTTTCCAAGGATTAGGGTTGGGATTTTGGTAGGGATTTAGAGGTTTACATATTGACAGGTTTTAGATTTTAGAGGTGCTAGAGTTAATTTTAGCAATGGCAAGAGGGTTTAGATGAGGAGGATCAGGGCTTGGCGTTAAGGCTTGGATTGGGTTTTAAACCAATCAATTTTGCAGCATAAACAACGGTGAGGCAGGCAAGGATGGCCTGGATGCTGGGCGATTTGGGATTTTTCAAGAGGGTGATGCGCTACGCGTTTAAGGAAAATTATGTTAAAATGTGGCAGATGAGTTTTTGAAATAGGCTAAAGTTGAAATTCGCCGAACATGTAGATGCGTAGGCCAAGGCAATACACATTAATTATTGCTGTCATTAAATTTGCACTCATAGAAAGAATAACATAGATGTTGTTGTTTCTGGTCTTTTAGAGCAACGAGATATTCGTCGATAATAGTTTCAACTTTCACGTTAACTTTCACGTTAACTTTCACGTTAACTTTCACGTTAACTTTCACGTTAACTTTCACGTTAACTTGCACGTTAACTTTCACGTTAACTTTCACGTTAACTTTCACGTTAACTCTCACGTTAACAAATGCAGTCTTTGGTATATGAGTCTAGGCTAACGAAGGAATACCCATTTGAATTGTTATCAAAGCGCAACGACTATTCATTCCTATAGGTGACTTTCGCCAGTTCCTGTTTACAGCTGCTCAGCGTTAGCAGTTTAATTATTTTGGCAACTTGTCCTCTGCGGCTGTTGATTGATGATAGCTGTTTATAAATAGACTACCGTAGCGATGTAGCCTATTGGCCTTTTACAAAATTGGCGCAAATGCTGTAATAATACCCCCCTAATAATACTACTAATAATACCCAATGCAGCATCACTGTGCTGCATGCAGCTACTGATGCGAAGATGACCATTCTCTCATCGTTTCTTGAGCTTGTTCTCCTGTAATTTCTGCGCCTGCACATTTAACTGCCTCAGCTGCTGCTGCTGCTGCTGCTGCTGCTGCTGCTGCTGCTGCTGCTGCTGCTGCTGCTGCTGCACTGCACACAATCTTTTGCATTAAATAGTTCAAACAGACTGATGACGATAACACGTGACAGCAACCACCTATAATGGAAAGCTGGGGGCAGGGTAAACTACGTAAAACTAAAACTAAGTGAAGAGTGAACTAAGACAGAAAAATATAAAAGTTACTCGAATAGGACGTATGAGCACCGGCTTAAACTCTGAAGACTCATAGGATTATCTTCCTTTCTGGTCCTGCCAATCCACCAACCCCTCGTCCAAAAAACGAAAAAACTCTCATCCCCATTCAAGCGTGAGAAAAATCCCCGCAACCGTGCAATAATTATTCTAGGACGCTGCCCCCGGTGGCATACAGTATACGCTATCGTGTGAAGCGTCCGCTTTCTTCAGCGCTCGGCGACTTGGCCGATACAAGGCTGGTCAAAGGCTTCGACGAAATCCATCAGAGGATTAATTCATCCTTTGTCGCCATCCATCCAACGTTCTTCCCATAGAACGATTTTCTTCCTTGGGGTTTGGGGTTTTCGAAAGATTTCGTGTATGGGGCATCTCCTTTTCGTTAAATATCTTTTGAATGTATTACGCGAATAGATCAGTGTATTTAGCGTTTTTTCAACTTAGGCAGTTAAGCGTGCTATTATTATATATTTTATGTTTGAAAATGGTAAATTAAAAACAGGAAAACAAACATTATTATTTATTTTATATTTGAAAATGATAAATTGAAAACAAGAAACTAAATTTGTTCCAAAAAAATGTCAATATGTATCACATTGGATCATTTATCAAGTCCATGCGTCGAATATATCAAATTGGCACCATAGTGTATTTTTTGGTAGATTTTAAGATGTGTTTTCTTGCCAGTTAGCTTGAATATTAACGAACAAAACATTGTTTCTTGTTCTTCTTATTGATGCTAAGATTGCCGAAAATATTTTTGTTATGAAATAATAAATGTAAGGCAAGTTGTTCTCTAACTACAATTTACAACAAGCTGCGATTTTATAATGTTTAAGTTTTTTAATCTTTATTTTTAATTGTATCAAAATGTCATCCATTTTGTATCAGTTTTCGCCGCAAGTTAGTTCGCATGCAACTAACAATATTTCAGGGGAGAAAAATAGTGTAATAATTGTTTAAACCAATAGCCGCACAGCTTTGGCTTGAGAGTGTTAGTGTTAGTGTATTTTTTTTTTACGGGCGACTGTCGCCCGTTTTCCGTGTCCGGAATAAACGGCGGCGCTTGCTGAATAGTAGCATGCTTCACAGATCGATAGACTTGGGTCGGTTTCCATTACAGCCGTACCAGAATTAAAGCGATGTCCGGAAATAGCTGCTATTGGATCATTGTCCAGTATCTACGAAACTGCGTTATGGAGTCTTTTGCTGCAACGTACACACTACTTGGCGATTTTAGAGTAATTTTGTAGGTAGTAATCTGGCTTTAAACATCCTTTCGATTTCGTAATACTATTCGCATTCTGCCTTAAACATGTTCACGTTGTATGGTTCCAGTTTCAAAAAGCGTATCAAGGACAGTAGTGTTTTAGTCTTGTCGAGTGCGATATATTGTATTGTAAAGGCTTCAGCCTTTACAATACAATAGGCGCAGTGCAATTGTTAAACGAACCGAAATGGCTGACCTATGAAATTAATGACGCATAAATCACTTTTAAACACGTTTCAAACTAATAAATGTCAATGGAAAACAATACTTTCGGTCAAGCAAATTTCCCGTAAAACTTGAAGCCACAACGTAATACTATAACGCGCTCGCGACAAGCCGAATTGGCTGACTTGACGCAAAAAAGATAGCAAATATCCGGGCTGCAATCCGGCTTATCGCCCGGTCGTGCCTATGCATGCTGCGGCGAGCGAAGCCGGAGCTTATGCAGGGGCGAGCCCAGGCGCTGAAATTGCAGGGGAGTTTTTCAGGCGATAAAAAAGGATGCCGAAGAAAGTCACGCGGGGGGGGGGTGGTACTATCACCGAGCATATTTGGAGATGAAAAGCACCTACGATTCATGCAATTAAGTATGTTTTTTCCATCACCGTCTGCATGACATATTTTCGGTGCGTTACAAGTGCAGTATACATACAATACATACATGCAAAAGAATCGAG
>JAQIWG010003138.1:0-18539 GCA_034695025.1 Chamaedrilus cognettii
TGCTCACATAGTATTCGACTCTAGGAGAAGCATCTATCATGTTTGGCTACTTAATCTCTGACCAGTGTGTAGTAATCTCCAGTAGTTGTCCTGTAATCTGACCAATGTGACCCTTTGGTTAACCCTTTCATGATAGTTGCGATATATCTACCCTAGTTCTTCTACTTTGATGCAGTCCAAAATATCATTCGTCCTATAGTTCTTCTGTGTGGTTGCTGAGAGTCTTGTTACGAGAGCTTCCATTTTAGGTTATCTGAAACAAACAAAACAAAACAGCGTGTTGCAAGCGTTTGAATAGACTGTAAATGATAGTTTCAGTGAAAAAAATGTATGCAATAATTTTGAAAGAAATTAAAACGCAACCATCAACGATTAATGAGACGACTCCATTTTTGCGCTAAATATTAAGGTCCTTATAAAACGCAATCCCGTTTCTACGGAAACTCGTTTTTTATGGTTTCTGCATATTAAGCATTTAAAAAATTATTGTTCACCTAATGACGCGCAATTTATCGCATATTATTTTTGAATAAAATCATATTGAGTCACGTAGAACAGTTTCAAACAATTTGCGAGCGAATTTAGCTGGACTTTGAATTGAAAGCCACTTGAGAAATTTTTTCAATTATAAACAACAAATATTTAGAAGCAGGAATATAAATTGCATCGTATTAATTTAAAGTCATCTTTACAGTGGAAGATAACGTGAATTTTAATTCTATTGCAACTTTTAAAGTTGTGGCATATCATAAAAATTCACCAATTATTTTTGCGTAATGAAATCTAATTCGTTATACGTTATTTGTATTAACGTTAGACGTTAGTAATGTTAATATTAATATTAATGTCATTATTATTACGTGTGTACCCTTCTCGCATATTATTCAAAATTTTGCCGCATTTGAAGGTTTAAGGCTCAATACGATTGACTATGGAGCGCTTAGAAGGTTGCAGCGTATACAAATAAAAAAATTAGAGTCATCACGAAAACCTATTCGCAACTTTTTACCAACAGGGTTATTTGCAGCCGGTTAAACATCACAATTTGAGTGTTGTCAGTTGCGCAATTTTAATCTGCCAGTTTTCATTGGTTGATCATAAGTCGCCAAGTCGGCCGCTAGTGATTCAGATTTGTCACAAATTGCGTTTTTGATCAATTTTCGCCATTTTGGTTCGTGTCGGGTTATTTCTTGATTTTTCTATTAAGATACCAAGAATTCATTTCGAGTGTGTTGAGTTGTATTGTGATTGATTGCCTCAAGGTCGTGAGTCCCGCCCCTTGTACACCAGTCGGCCCGACAGGGGACATGCACGGTTTAGTCACGTGTCGACGCAGACACCGTGCCGCACGTTGTTCTTGCTCGCTAGGCCTAATTAATATGATTAGTTAATTAATGTGTATTCATTAAATCCGTTTGATGTATTTTATTTACACCAACACAACGTTTACGTCAATGTGCTATTTGAAATTGTCGTAAAGTGAATACTATGAACGTATAAGGTATGATTTTGCTCTCTAATGAAGCATTGATCACGGTTGGGATTAATTGACTGATTGTGCTTCTGTTATATTATAGCCCATAGGTTTCATTCCTCGTTAGCCCGGTGATATCGGTTCATGGCGAACGACGAATCTCGTAAGTACCATTTAGCGTATACTTTCATTTTGATATTTGAAATATGTACGCATGCTGTAGTAATTTAACGAGATTTAGTTATGCGTGTGATGCAATATTATTTTGAGACGGTGAAATGCTCGTGTAAAATTTATTTTCCCTTTTTTTATTATACATGCAGTTACCTTGGATCTGAATACCATACCGGGTAGTGTAATTTATTTTACTTAATTTGCATTATTTGCCTATACGAGGCCTGTTCATATTCATCACTTACATTGATACTAACTATCTTTGAATGCTGTTTTTAATTTTCATATAATGGACCTAAGGCTGTTCAAAGTTCACGACATAGGCCTATTTGCAAACAAAATAATTTAAATCCATAATTATTGTTTTTATAGGTAACAAATACGCAGTGGAGAATAAGTTGTATTAGTTACTGATTAATGAAGCCAATGCCTTTTAGCTCAGTTTTCTTGAATGCAGAATGAACCGGTCCTAAAGAGCAGTTGACGTAAATGCTTGTGTGGTTGCTAGGCAACAAGCGCAGTTCTGAGGACGACATGGAAGACGGGGAAGGGGACCGGCGCTCCAAGCGACAGCGACACCATGACTACGACTCCATTGAGTCAGACGTCAGACTGCTCCTCCCCAGCAGGGTGCCGACCTCTCAATCTTACACAGCTTTGATTCGCTGATATCTCTTCGATTAGCTTTTTGTTTTAAAAAATTTGTAAAGCACGCATTGGCTCTATTAAATGTTGCTTGCATTGCGGATTGTCTGCGATTGGTTGCTCGTAACCTGGCCTAATTATGGTGTGCAGAGATACAGCATGTGCAACAAATGATCAATAGAAATTAAGCCGTCTTTAAATACAATTTTTATTTTGTATTTGTATGTCAAAAATCCGGACTATAGAACCAATAATTAGATAGCATTCTTAATACGCTCTTTCTTTTTTGAATCAAGCTTATTGGCATTGCTCGTAATCAAGAAGGATTTTTGCCTGGTTTAGAGAAGTATGCGGCAGATATCGCCGTGAGTTTATACAGGTAGCCACTGTGGAGTTTCTCTGTGTTTTATAAAAATAAATCTCAGCTTTGTTGTTTGATCCATCTGTAGAATGCCGGAGCGGTGATTGGTAAGGGTGGGGAGAACGTCAAGCGTCTGAGGGCGACCGTAAGGACCCATCCTTTCTCCACACCTTTCCATGGAAACAATTTGTCCCTGCATCGGTTTTGCATTGTTTTTTTTCGGCGAGATTAACTTGGGATAGGGCATAAAGTAATAGAATAAGAAAGTGTAGTCTTCCAAAAGTCATATGCAATTTTTCTATGCCAACGATACGATCGGATTGTATTTGTAAAACAGTTGGCAAATAGTATATAGTATCCAAGTTTGTCTATCTCAACTGGATTGGATTGAGTTTATGTCTCAAAGTCTGAAATCATGGCATAATGCTTTTTAGTTGTATAATTTTTGCTCAACTAGTTCTAACCTTCAAATCTTCAACCTTAACCTTCAAGATCTAACCTTCAAATCTTCGACCTTAACCTTCAAGATCTAACCTTCAAATCTTCAACCTTGACCTTCAAGATCTATCCTCGAATCTTAACCTTCAAGTTTGTCAGTGATGGTATAATTAAATTTTCTGTAATGGGCATTGATGTACATCTCGTATGTGAGTGCATTATTTTGAGTGTGTGGGTAGATCAATACAATTATTGAATAGCCTGTGTTGATATTGTATATTACCAGTTCAGTGTGACAGGTCGTTGATAGTAACCAGATAGGCTGTTCAGCTGTATGGCACACATGTACGCACACAGGCACTCTACTGTTTGCCGCTCTACATCCAGGCCAAGTGACTTATCCATTGCGTGTTTCTCTGTTTCATCCGGCACCGGCCAATCATGTCCACGTTCACGTGGCTGCTGCCATTGATTGGTCGATCCATGTCCGGGCACTATCCTGATTGGCCAATGCTCGTCGCTCCACGGCCGGTCCACAGTTCCACGCGTCCATAAGTCTGCCAGATAGCCAAGGGCCAGAACGGTACGCCTCACTGCAGCCGGTGACACGCCACCTTCGTATCATACGCTGCGTCACTTTCCATTTATCATAGCTTTGCCCTGTCGCGTCTAAAGGCCGTATTTGATCCCTACGGTACTCATTAGAGACTACTATTCATTAATGTTTTTTTATACTGCATAAGTTTGCATGCTCGTTGATGATTTAATTTAAAATAATTTTAAATTGAGTTTTAAAAATTAAATCTGAAGTTTACCTATGTTTCGAAACAACAATCCATTTCTTTTTTAGGGCTTTGGTTGTTAGTTTTTCCAGTTTTATATGTCAAAGTTGGTTTTGATGTTTTAAATTATAGTTCAGGATGGTACGGTTAATTAAAATTGTTTTGTCATTTATATGATCTGTTTGAGGTAATGAAATGAAAGCTTCAAATACAAAAAATAGGTTTCATATTCATGATTTGAAATTTTGTAGGCTATTTGATTATGTTTTGTATGAAGTACTTGTTCGTGTACCTGGTATGTTGCATACTGTATAATGCATACTGAGATGTTTGTGATGAGTGAAATGTATCAACAATAATATGGTTGTGATTTTCCAGTTTGCTGTCGATACGTGGAACCATCGGGAAGATCTGTGAGATAGTGTCGGAGGTCATTCCGACTCTGGAGAGGGTATGTGGAACTGATGTAGTTGTGTCAGGGATTCTCCTTAGAACAAGGAGAGGTAGAATGAGAACGTTTCTTTCGATCGCTTTCTTTATAGTTGTACAGTTCAAATTGTAAATGCAGATGTCGTAGCGTATGTTACTGATGGTCATTAGAATTTGCACATTTGATCAACTTGTGATGTTTGCTGTGTGATGTGTTGTACAGCTGTTGAAGTAGAATGTGACACGTGTTATGTGTAACAGGTGTGATGCATGTAGAAGTGTGGCGTGTGTGATGTGTAACAGGTGTGATGCGTGTAGTAGTGTGGTGCGTGTGATGTGTGTACAGTGTGGCCATGTGTGGTGGCGATGTGAACTTGATGTGATGGTGGAGAAGGAAGTGTGAGGAGTGTGATGTGTGTCCAGATGTAGAAGAGATATAGTTTATATTGTGTACAGTATGACACATGTGATGCAGTGTGGCTAGGTGTGATAGGTGGAGAAGGAAGAATAGCTGGAGGAGTGTGATGCGATTTGTAGACTGATACAGCGTGACGCATGTGATGCAGCATGACGAGTGTGTGACAGGTCGACAAGGAGGAAGAGTTGGAGGAGTGTGACGTGCGCATGCTCATCCATCAGAGCCAGGCAGGACTGATCATTGGCAAGGGAGGCACGAGGGTAAAGGAGCTCAGGGAGGTCAGTCGCGCGTTACTCATTGAAACCGATTAACTCTTCAACAGTTTTAAAATTAGATCTAAAATAAAGGCGGAAATATTTATCATGATCTTCTGATAAATTTGTGAAGCTAGAACTATGTCAGTTTCGGCGGCTAGTGACGTCATTGGGGACCTCTATTTTGCACTGCAGACCTGCACTGTATAATATTGTGTCTGCGACCTACATATGTGACCCAGATACGTACTCTGCGCTGTGTGTAGGACACGGGCGCGCAGATCCGCGTTTTCACCGAGTGCTGTCCCCAGTCGACCGACCGTCTGTGTCAGCTGACGGGCAAACCCTCGCAGGTCGTGCACGCCATGGGTCGCATCCTCGACCTCATGGACACTGTGAGCGACCCGACCTACTTCTCTCACTGACCAATAAAACGCAGCCAGACTTGAAATTTTTGAATAATTGTCTACAGTTTGTAGAATAAAATGTGACAGTGTGACAGAAAGTTTTTTATGGGCCACTGTGGAGAACACTTCAACTCCTTCAGCTTAACTACTGCACTCCAAAAAGACCTTAATGGGTCTTTTTTTTGCAGTGCGCAAAGTCAACCAAAAGCGACCATGCGCCAAATTCAAGACTGCACCCCTGAATGGAGCCTGGTCTACCGCTACCGCTGCATAGTGTACTGCTGCTGGTGTGCCGCTACCACTGCCTGGTGCACCACAACCCACTAGGTTGCGGTGCACCAGGCTCTTGCTACTTGGTGTACCGCTACCGCTGTCGAGGGAACCCCTTGCCTTATACTCAGTGCTCTGCCTTGTGTATCTCTACACTGTGTCGCATGTATGCGCTTCAGTCGCCCACCAAGGGCGTAGTGATACTCTACGACCCAAACAACTTTGACGAGATGCTCGCCCGTGATTACGGAGGCTTCAACGACATGAGGGGACCGGGGGGGCGCGGAGGGGGGCCCCCTGGTCGCGACGGGGGCTTTGGAGGGCGCGATCGGTTTGACCGGGGGAGCGACAGGAGGTCAGAATGATTAGATTTTATTTTAATTTGGTAAAATGCTTAATTATTGTAAGTAAAGTCGGTTTTATCCTGTGACAAGTTCTGATTTGGTGCGGCTGAATGATTCCCTCATAGGGACTAGTCAAATATCTTGCATGCTCGAGTGCTGGTTGGCTCCCTGAACATTGTCAACAAACGCCGTGCAGCTATCTTGTTTGCTTAGGCTGTGTAGAGCTGGAGAAGGATGAGTTTGAAGAGCTTTGTGTAGATGTAGCCTGGTATCACGACTGAGCTGGAGACGGTTTACGCAATGTGTTTCACCAACATGGTGTGGTTACCTAGCCGCCCTGCATCAGTTGGCCATCTGCCTGCATCTCTGACACCTTGCTTCAAGCGCTAAAAAGTATTATTGGGGTTTGATCCGCCAATCGAAAAAATTTCCAAAAAGCATTTTGTTAGCAGTTTGCGATTTTTGTTAAAATTTAGCTAGTCTTTGGCAATTTTTTTTTTTATTCTTTGTCCTAAATATTCATTAATAGTGCTGTGGTGATGAACAGCGCAAAAAATTGAATATATTCCTGTGCACCAGTTGAGACGGCTGATAGGACTGATTAAATTGCGAAAAGAGTAAGGTCTAGTGAAAATAAAATTCTTTTGGAAAATTTAATTGGAGGTCCATAATAAGCACTAAGTTTTGGTAACAAGTTGAGTTGTTGACTGTGTCAGGGGAGGCAGGGGTGGTCGAGACTTTGGGGGGCGTGGTGGTCGTGATTTTGACCGCGGTGGGCGCGACTTTGATCATGGGGGGCGTGATTTTGACCGAGGGGGGCGCGACGTAGATCGCGGGGGCCGTGACTTTGGCGGTCGCGGGGGGAACTTTGGCGGACCCCGGTGGGTTGGAGTGAGATGCAGTTTTATTACAATTTCATCGATGCAGTTCGTAAAGTTAAATAGAATGTGATATTGAAAAATAGAATGTGATAATGAGTAGGGTTACAGATTTTTGATCTTTGGCTGCTTGACGACAATTGAAAGTAGTAAAAATGGAAGAAATTGTAGATTCTCCGTAGGGTGAGATTTAGTTTATAATGTTTTATATTAGTATGAGCTGTGAATCTGATGTTGCTCCAATGTGACGTGGCTCCTATCATTCTCTCTCAACTTTTCCGCACTGCTGTGTGAGATATAAAACAGCGTGGTTCAAATATCAGAGTTTATCGCTTCAAATCCTATTTTATCATGACTTGACAACTGTGACTTTTGTGACAATTCAAAGTCAATATGTAGTCAGATGCTGAAACAGCCAAGTCTGTATCCTGTTGTGTGATTTAGGGGTGGGTTTGATCGCATGGGAGGTGGGGGAGGCGGTGGGTTTGGATTTGGAGGGGGCGCTTCCTTCGGAGGCTTCGGTGGAGGCAGGATGGTGAGTGACAACTTAGCCATCTTGTTCTTGTTGTTGTTCTCTAATTTTGTCAGAGATTAATTTTTGTTTGATGATCTGGTGCTTGTATTAAGTATTGCTTGATTAAGTTAAGCTTGTATCACAAACAACAGTTCGCTGATGTTTGTGATCATATTTAATACATGTAACATATGTACTACGTACATTATACTTACTTTCCTCCTGGCCATTAAATGAAATCAATTTGATGTTCAATGGAAATTTAATGATCTCGAAACTTTATTTGAGTTTGTGCTGTTAACAGCTGCGCAGTAGCCCGCGTGCTTTGATAACGGATTGTGGCAAGTTCTGTTTTGTTTGGAGAACGTTGATTGTCTAACTAACATGTGTTTCATTGTGGTGCAGGGCGCGGAGAGGACCGAGTCGTCTCAAGTCAGCATTCCCAAGACGGTAAGTGATTGGTGCAGCCAGGCTACCGATAGCCTGGTGCCATTGTATGACCTTATCAGTTAACAGTTTAACTCCATAGAAAAAAACGTCAAGTTCCAAAACTGCTTCGGTGGCGGAAATAATTTTTGACACCCTAATATACTCAATTTAGGAATGATTATGAAAGTACCATTGATAATTTAAATATTGACTGCTATTACTGAATTTTTATTTCAGTCTGCTGTGGTTAATATAATACACACTGCATTTGGAATGCATTTTCTACAATGCACGCATAGTCATAATGCGTTCCATATTTGATGTATCAACACACATACTTTGCGCAGCGTGTTGTATTTTGACCACCACCTGTGGAGGTTGCGTCAGGCCCTTTGCGGTCCGGATCTGGCCTGCGAGCCGCATCTTGACTAGCGCTGATACATTTAAGCGTTCGCTGCCGGTCTAGAGCGTGTGGATTCAGACTGCGCCGCCCTGTTGCAGCTCGCCGGCGCAATCATCGGCAAGGGTGGCACACGCATCCGCCAGGTGCAGGTGGAGTCTGGGACGACGATCAAGATGGACGACGGGTCGGGCAGCTCCGACGAACGCATCATCACCATCACTGGGACCCAGGAGCAGATCCAGTACGCGCAGTACCTCCTCCAGATGACGTACGTACTCGCACCTTCCTCGAGTCTTACTTGACGAGTAACTTCATCTCTCAATGGTGTAACATACGAGCGGTTCCAATGTGTCTAGGACTTGTTCCAGGTGGGTTTTGTGTGACCTTCCTTCGCGCAATGAATAGCCGCAACCCAGCTCTCAGTGGGGCCCACGCGCAGATCCAATACGCGCAGTCACTTCTTCGGATGACAGATGTGCTTGTAGTTAGCAAACAAAATTAATAAATGAATATATTTTTCATGTTGTAGATTTCTATATTTCTTCTCTATTTAAATTATTTATCAGCGTCGCAGATTGTTAGTTGCATGATTATATCGTATTTTGATTTATATCGTATTTTGATTTATATCGTATTTTAATTTATATCGTATTTTGATAGCGGTGGTCTCCGTCTGCCTGAGACAGAAGATATGATACTGTGTGTGTTGTAAGTCTTTTTGTCGCCTATAGTAGGCGACGTGATCTTAGTTTAGTGTCACAGCGCGAGCATTGAGCAGAGATCTAAATTGCTCATTTGCACTAAGTTCTGCGAGCATCGCTGCCGACTTACATTGGCTGTCAGTAGGACAAGCGTATCGCAGCAGTGTCTAGTGTTGATTGTCGCTTGTGTCATGCATCTGTTGCTGTTACGTTTGTCACTTGTCTTGTGTCTTCTGGAGTGACATTTGGCGTGGTTTGTTGTTTCAGCGTCAAGCAGTACGCCAACGTCTAGAGCGGAGGCAGCACAGTGGGTTATCTTGCAGTGGATCTCCTTGGAGTGAATTGTTTTTGATTGGCTGCAGTTTTGAGCAAACAGTGCAGTGTCTGTGGGGTTCATTTGCTGACTGGCGTAACGAACTGGCAGAACTAACAAACGCTTGGCAAAAACTTCTGCTGCTCTTTCGACAATGGTTCACTGTTTAATTATGGATTATTCGATGAGGCTTCATTGAAAGCGATGACGTTTTGACGCTTGTTTTTAGTTGGGAACTACGATGCTTACGGACTAATGTTGGTGCTGCGCTTCTTTTTACGCTTCTTTCATACGGTAGTGTATTTCATGTTGAATGATAAGCAAAATAATTGATAAAATCTGTTTTTGAATTATATTGCTTGCTGAGCGATAAAAGAAATATTTAAGCTGCATTACCCAAACTTAAGTTTGAGGGACTTTGATAAACTTGCAGTCATGACAATCAGAAACATTTTTATTTGCCTTTGGTCATCATTTGGTGTCTGTATTATGATGAAAGTATTATGAAAGTATTATGAAAGTAAGATTCTGAATACAAATGAGCAGAGTTAATTTTTATCCTGATGAAACCGGTGTAGCGTTACGCCTGCATCTTAACTAAGTATCGTCATCTCACGCCTGCGCCTTTGAAATAGGGAGTGGCCTACACACTAGGCCTGCGCCGTGTTAATTGATTTTATGCGTAACGCTACGCCTACCCGTTTCTATTTAGGCGTACTAATTTTAAAAACTTTGTTTTAGGCGTGCTATGCCTCCTAAAATAAACACTGCAAATGTACTTGGTTTGTTGGAGTTGTGCATTGTGGGATCATGAGTCTAGAAGTTGACTCGATGATTGATGGATGGATGCTAGGGAGTTATACGCACATTCACGCGAGAACTCACTTGGGCCTCAATATTTGACAAGATTCAGATGCAAAACAGCACTGGCAGTCTTTGATAGAATTTTGGACTCGAAAATTCATACGATTATCCTGATTCATTGTACTCGTACGTAATCAAGTTGTCAAAAAGCTTGTAGAATGTCAGCTTTCAGCAAAGAGGTTTAAAATGTGAGATTGTATTGTGTCTGTTATTATCATTGAACCTTGTCAGGACGCGGCTCTCGAGTTCAGTATAGTAAGTTATTATACTGAACTCGAGAGCCGTGAGTTAAAATTTAACGAAACGTTATTATTAATAACATATAGTTAAAGTTTACATCTTAGTGAACGATGCGAACCTGTGGGCTATACAGGTGGTAGTAGGCCTATAGAAGTTTGCAAAGCTTTGAGGGAAAGCTAACAATTACCATTAGCATCAAGCGCATTCACAAGCATGAGATTTATTGAACTAGTCATTCCGAACTTGGTGTTCAACTTGCATCTAATGCTAGTCATATTGACAAGCATTAGCATATTGATAATCCAGACTACTTTCACAACGATCATGGGTAGAGGAAGAATACTCGCCCAAAAAGTATTAAAAACTTCACATTTTCATCATCAAGAACTCGTTGCAAATACAACCTTAATAATACTAGTAATTTATAACCTGATTCATTAACACGATATTTCAAACGAGCGACATTATTATTCAACATGACAGTTATTTTCGCGTAGCCTAAATGTACTAACTTATAACAGCATCAGTCAATGACCTAACATTCTTCAGCGCCAATGAAACGGATTCATCTAGCCTACAGTACATCTTTCAATAACGTTCTGTCGATAATAATAATTCCGATCATCATCGAACTGTGACAACAATCCATAGCAAGCACAAAATAATAGAACGCATCACCGGGATATAGCAATGTAATGCCAGTGACACCGGAAGTGAGGAGTGTTACAGGTCTAGCACTGTTTGTCTATCCAATAAAGAAGCCGCCGCAGCTGCTGCCAGCACAAATCAAAACAGCGCCAAGCTGAGATTGTCAGAAGAACATCCACAAACATTCTAAATTATCGTCACAGGCTAGGCTATACACTAATCAATACCATTCAAACTTGATCTAAATAAGACATTCGAGCTAGAAAACATCCATCACACAAAACGCGAGTAACAATACGATATAGAGAAAATCTTTCAGCCGGTCCAGACTAGTCTACTTGAAACTGCTTACTAGTCGACGAGTAGTCGTCTACTAAACCGATCAAAATATTTAACCGCTCCTTATTATTTTCCTAACGTCTGAATAAATACGAAACAGATAATTTAACGTGTTCAAACACCCGAATTGCAAACACTCGATGTAATTTTCATAAGCAGAATGCGAAGAGGCCTCTGTTGTGGAATGCAGGAGCTGTGGTTCTTAATTCTACAATAGAATGTCTCACAATAGTCCCAACACAAGAAATCAAATCAAAATGTAAGTGTAGAAATCAGTCAGGCCCCCATATCTTTCATTGGGCCTACTGCTGGCTGAGCCTAGAGACCTCCATCACACGATGTATCATAATTCAAAATAATTGTACTAATCACTTTCTAGCTACCCCCTCTAGCTACGAACATAAAGTTCTGCACTGCTTTCTAGTCTTCTGCACGACGAATATCGACGAATAGCATAGAACTTCACTATAGTACCCTAACGAAACACGTTGTAGCCCATTAGCCATGACAGCAGCTCTGTTCAATCTGAAACTGTGCGCCAGAGCAGTTCCTGATTGGACAAGTTACCTGTAGCTACCATAGGTCAGGCTGCCTTTACCTAGCACATAAACAACATTTAACTTACATAGAGTAGTCTGATCCAGCTAGCAGGCCTAGTCCTCACCTGATGAATCATCTCCCTCCTCACTCTCATCGTCCCCACCAACACCCTCCCCCCTCAAACCCCCTCTCGCCCCTCGCTTGCCCCCAAAATGTTCATTCAGCGGGAGTGCACCCGTGATGTCCGTACCCCGCCGCCGCGCCCCCGATGGACTAACAGTGGCGCCGCTACCCCTTGAACGATCAGTGGGGCCCGACGACTTATCAGATTGCGTCGAATGCACGTCCACAACCTGTCTGAACACGCGCGATCCCTCCCCCTCCGCTTTGTTTTCACCAACCTCGCCACCGCTAACTGACCTAGTGGTAACATCCCCCAGCAAGCCGTCCCGCTCCTCAGTCAAACTACCGCTCGCTCCCTTTGCACGCACACGCTTGAACTGGATGACGACGGGGAACTCCTCCTCAGTGGTATTGGGGCGGAACGAGGGGTTGACGACGACGCTGGTCGGCACGCGGCGCCGCCCCTGGAGCAGCTCTTCGCTCGACAGGTCGGCGATCCGGCGCCCCCGGAGGGCGGGGGGGCTCTCACAGAGCATGAGGTCTGCTTCATGGAAGTGGACCGCGCCGCTGAGCATCCAGCGCGTCATCCACGCGAGGCCCGCATCACAGTGCCACGGGTTGCCCGTCAGCTTGACAGCCTGAAGGGGCAGAGAGGGTTATACTGTAAAACATGAAATTTTCGCACCGGTGTAATTTTGGCGAATTTTATGAATACGTTAAAGTCATGCAATTTACATGCGTGAAATAGAGCCGCATGAACTATAATTGTATAATGGGCAGTCCTCAAAAAATGCTTAAATTAACTGCAGCTAAATTTCTCAGATGCAAAATCACCAAAATAGATGCAGCAAAAATTTCACGTTTTACATGTACAGTGTAATATTGAATAGATAAAAAGGGTTGAGGAGAAGAGTGGAAGTGGAAAACCGAGAACGTAGTATGAAGATAACATCACAAAGTGGACTGGACAACCGAGGAAGGCCATCATGAGAAAAGTCAAGAACAGGGAGAGGTGGAGGAAAATTGCGAAAGAAGTTGCGAGGGCGCTACGACGTCAGCCATGACAGACGGTGAAAACATATGATTAACAGGAGATTAAAAGGATTATGTTATAGAAATACAAGATTAATTATAGGATTACAACTAAAATAAGATTGAAAGGAAGACGGCGTTGTAGCAGAATATACTTTCAATTAATGTCACGCATTTAGTATTTTAGGAGTATAAAATAATTAATAAAAAGAATTTTAGCTAACTGCACATTACAAATTGCAACATCACATGTGAAATGTTAAGGAAGCAGGACAAACGAGAGCGACCGTGCACCTGCAGGAAGGGCAGGTAGACGCGTAGTGAAGAGGGCAGCACGCTGAGCCCCGAGTTCATCAGGTTGAGGTCCTGCACTGACTCGATCCGTCTCAGTCCACTCGGCCGCTCCACCAGCGCGCTCACCAGCTGCGAGCTGTTGCTCAAGTCTAGAAACAAAAGACTCTCCAGGTCCCCAAATATAGACGCCTTGACGGGCGTCGAGCTGTCGCCAGCCAGGTTGGACAGCTGGAGAATGTGCAGGGCGCGCAGCCCGTGGAAGCACCCGGGTTCGAGGTAGCGCAGGGGGTTATTGGAGAGGTCGAGGCGCTGGAGGTTGTGCGCCCCGACGAACATCGCCGGACTCAGCCGCTTGATGAGATTGTAACTAAGGTCAAGGCTGACCAGCTGGCGCAGTCCAGCCAGAGCACCACTATCCACTTCCTGGATGCGATTGTGACTCAGCACGAGGTCCCTTAGTTTCCCCTGCTGGCCCAGGGTCCCGTTGGCGAGCCTGACGATCTTGTTCTCGCTCGCGTAGAGGGCCCTGAGGCCCACCGGGAGGTGTCGCGGGAGCTCGATGAGCTTGTTGCGCGTGAGGTGGAGGTCGGTGAGAGCGGTAAGACGCACTAGGGTCTTGGCGGGGAGGACCTCGAGTTGGTTGGAGTCCAGGACAAGCAGCTGGACGTGCAGGACGTGGAGCAGGACATCGTCCTCGAGGAACTCGATCTTGTTGCCGGCGAGACGGAGGTCGCGTAGGCGTGGGGGGGTGCCCTGGGTGAGACGATTAGAAATTAGAAATAGAAATTAGATTATAATCGCAGTGGAAACGTTTGAGCTATTTTATACGACAGACATAGTAAATGCAAGCAAACATAATCATATAGCTAAACATACTGAATGCATTTTCCAGAATTATGCAAGCAGACTGTACCATAATGTCACTTCCATCAACTCTTTATCCTTCAGAGTTGTGTTCTCTGAGAACGCAACCCTGCTGCACTTTTAGCCACTCCACACCCCGGTGTTTGCACGATTATCTGCCCTACACCCTAGCGCATGCACCCTGCCCACCCCGCCATGTTACCTTAACGACATCGCGCAGCTCGCAGCCCGTCGCATCGAGCTGCTCAAGACGCTGGTTGGCGCCGAAGAAGACGTCGATAGCCGCGAGGGGGTTGTCCCTGAGGGAGAGGTGCGTGAGGAGCGTGAGGCGCTTGAAGGCGCGCCGGTCGATCTGCGTGAGACGGTTCGACTGGAGGTAAAGGACACGCACCGCTGAGTTACCGTCGAACGTCTCGTCACTGATGCGTGTCAGGCGGTTCTCCGCCAGGTTGAGAATCTGAGGCGCGAACAACGCATGGCAGTGACGTCATTACTTCGTTATCGCGTCAGGGCCTCACATGGGACGTCATGAATGATGGGATAAATGATGAAAGAGAACTGCATTTATACCAAATAGCAAACGTGCAACGTATAGACAGGGTTGACATTTTTGACTTAAAAACCATTGTGTACATTCAAGTGCAGCGTAGTTGATAATGCAACTGTCCTTATAACATCACCCGCGCCTATTGACACTTATTACAGATAGCTTATATGATTGTCATCAAGCATGGCGCCAGCTGCAGATTAAAAAACACCACTCCACTCGCGCCACCGATCTAGTTTCAATATTGAGGGCGTCCAAAATAAAGAATAAATTAATGAGTATAAAATATCAGGTTGTCTCTGTACAATATGATCGATGTTTGAGCTTGTGTAATACAGCAGTATTACACAAGCTCAAATATCAATCACAGGGTCGTTTCAAAATATTTCAGACCTCGACCGCCCCTGATCCCCCCCGGACCCCCCATCATGACTCCACGCCGCCCACCTGAACGTTCTCGAGGTGGCGCAGGACGCGCTCAACGTCCGTCAGTCTGTTCCTGCTGAGTGAGAGGTCCTTGACGTACGTCTGCTGCTTGAAGGCCTGCTCAGGCAGCGCGCTCAGTTCGTTGTCACTCAGGTTGAGAGTCACTAAGTTGTACAGGTCCGCAAACGTCAGCCTGCAGCAAAGTTGCTCAACCAATCAGAGACAGAAAACTCAAATATTTAACCAGTCAGAGACAAAAAACTCAAATATTTAATCAACCAGAGACAGAAAACTCAAATATTTAATCAGTGAGAGAGAGTGATCTCAACTGAGATGCAAAATACATGCTCCAACATAAAATTATTACCTGAAACTTTTTGGATGCTCTATTTTTGTTCGCAAAATGTGCATATGCATCAGATATCAGATGGGTCAAACATTATATGGGTTAACAATATAATATAGTATTAAACAATATATGGATTAAATATTCAATATATGGGTCAAACGTTCAATAAGACCTACTATCAGAAGATCTGATTTTAAGTAGAAGCTACAACGGCGATAAAAACAAATTATAAGCAGCGTGGCAGTTTTAACTTTCTTTACCAAGACGATTTATGCAGAATATAATATAGGCAACATTTACATCAAATAGATTAAGTCACCCTTAACCTACAATTTTAAATCTAGGCTAAATAGGCTACATTTAAACCAGCTTTCTGCTAGAAACTTCAGAACTTTCTCGTATATAGGCCTGCTATTTCGTCGGCAGAAGTTTCTTTGCACCAACGATTCAACTAACGATGTTTTATCCATCTCTGTTTCCATAACATCATCTTCCCGCACAATAAGTGCAGTATGCACACACACACACACATGTTGCACTTGAGTGCATGCATGCATGCACTCAAGTGCAGCCTATACCTGTGTATCCGCGTGATGTGGTTACGCGTCAGGGTCAGGTGCCGCAGGTCAAACATTCCCTTGAACGACTCGTGGTTCAGCTTCCTAACGTGGTTGTCCCTCAGTCGCAGGACGTCTAGGTCACGTGGCAGGTGCCGCGGGACCCAATGCAGTCCGGCTGCGTCGCAGTACATGGCGCGAGGCTTGCACACGCAGATCCCGGGGCAGGATGCCGCCCCTGGCAGCCGCCGCGTCCCGGACCCGAGTCCCGGGGCGACGAGGAGGAACGTGAGGATCACCAGGGTCCATGGGGACGCCGCGCGAGGTGGGAAAACGTGGAAAAGCATCTCGCGGAACGCGATTCACTGATGGGGGCAGAATATCTAGCCGATATATCCTGTCTAGATAGTGTCTCCGGTATATAGCTGATGTCTCCGGTCAAGCCTGTGTCTCCGGTCTACGTCAGCTGCATAAGTATGTAGCTGGTGTCTCTGGTCTAGCCGGTGTCTCAGGTTGCGGTTTCGGCTCCGGTGACGTCACCGGAACGGAAATGACGCTCTGTCCTTATCCGGCGCTTCATCCTCCATACGCACGCATAATTCGCTAAACACCCGTATACTAGTTTCTATTAAATCCAAGTCGGGAAACGATTTCAGACGGCCAGAGAATACATTAGCCTACTTAGTGAACAAATTACGCAGCATAGAATCCGCAACCGTGCGAGAAGCGTGTTTGCGTCAAAGACGTGCTCGATAGTGCTACGTAGGCCTATACGCGACAAGGTTACACATTCAACATGTCAAGTCCCTGTTTGACGCGAAGGCGCGAGTTCGTCCGTTCAATGCCCGTGCCTCGTGTACACTGCGAGAGACAAGACTTCGTCTCTGAACGCGTTCAAGACTTCTTCTCTGAACGTGTTCGTAACGACTCGACGTTAGACAGCGCCGTGACGCAGGTACAGCCTGTGCACTGTGTGTAGTGTGCAGGCTGGTGTGCAACTACATGTACGTGTACCTATATACTTGCGTCCAATAGGAGAGAGCGCTTTGCGCGTGAGCTGAGCTAATCGATCACCCCCTCTACAGCACTATCACGAAATGTTCTCACATAATCAACTTATACATGTAGTTGTGCGTGACCTAATTTCGATAAAAATTGAATCGCCGCTCTCCGGGTGCAATGATTTAGTCACTATTTATTTATTTGTTTGTAGCCTTTGTCCTGAAGCTTAGATACGCGATGTCAGTGTGACCGCGCCTGCCACGCTGACACAGTGGCAGCTAGATATACAGGCTGTAGTCCGGGTTACAAGATAAAAACTTAATATAATAGCCGATGTTGTTCAGTAGCTGCAAGATTCTCTTCAAAGCGGCTGACACTACGGGTGAATGCTACAGACGCACCTTTACGTCCGGCTAAGCAAAGTTCTTACGAAGGAACGGAATTTAACGGCAGCCCTTTACTACCATTCGAGAAAACTCGCAATATATTTATGAATAAAAAATCAAAAAAATCTCCACAAGAAATAACGTTAATCTGAATGCAGTGACAACATAAATTATTTTGCTTGAAATCTATGACGTCACGATACTTTAATGACGTCGTATATTATTTCAAATGGACTAAACAAACAGCTACTTTGAATGGCGGTTATGGGCTGCTGTCAAATTGTCTCCTAAGCTAAAGTAAAGGTAAAGGTGGGAACAAAGAAACGACTATAGAATCCACTCTAAGAGCGACCTACATGTAAAATTCCATTTAAAATCCATTGCTGCAAATGGCAATGTGATCACTTTCATATTTTGACGCGTCGCAAAAACATTGATTTATTTTGACAGGACTTACTTTATTTTATACCCCCGAAACGAAACTCGCAATAATTGTTGATCTCGCTCCACAGACCCTTCCGTCTCAATTAGTGATAGAAGTTCTCTCCGCTGCCTCTGAGAACTACAGAATGTTATGCTAAGTCGGACTCGAGTAGCAGAAGCAGAGAGCGCCCAATTACCCGACATCGTTCAGTTACTATACGCTGCAGCTACAGTATTGCCATCTCTCACGCGTGCACAATAACAGCGCCCAGATGCCTCTCCGCAATCAAAATAACATTATTACACGACGTTCGTTGCAGTCAATACAAAGTTTCTCTCTTGTAGTCGACTCACTTCATTCGACTCGAGAGCCTATTGCCAACTTCATAGGCCACGCCAGCGAACAATTGGTGCAACACGGCTTGAGCCAGCGGCGAAACATGTAGCCTACTAGGTGCACCAATGATAATTAGGCTGTCGTTTATGCACACTGCATAGTTACTAGTAATTCGATAGAAGTGCTTTGACTTCCGTATTCTCGAAGAAAATGTCAAGTATTCAGTGAAGTAAAATTAATTTTGAGATAATTATTTCTAACCCGCTCTTATAGGCCTAAAGTAGGCCTAAGGGGACATTTTTGTGTTTTATAATGGGTATTGGGTCCACAAATG